>VXBR01007738.1:257798-377025 GCA_013400215.1 Cisticola juncidis | reverse complement strand
TTTTTTTTTATGAAGTCTTGATTATTATTCAATATTTTATCAAATGTTGAAAGCAAGAAGAGTTGAAGTTAGGTAGCTCTCTTATTTCAGTTTATTTCATTACCTCATTTGCCTTTATAACCTTTTTCCTTAATTAAGGTTGATTTGTCTGTACACAGATATGTTCTTATATTGCAAATTTTCCATCCGATCTTCCACATTATCATCCTTTAGGCCACTCATTAGCATACACAAGGAAGAGATTGAGGACCTGGATAATGTTAGTGAAAACAGCACGTGACATGGTGTTTGTATTCTACATCATTGGCTGAAGCAGTGCTAAATGGTCAAGTAAAAGCTTAGTGGTTTTTATTTTTTTTTAAGCATTAACTCCTTACCTGCTCATTATGAAATTGTGTTTATCTAAAAGCTATTAAGAAGTAATTCCATAAATGCACACTCTCATTGAAAAAGGAATGTTTTTATTTACTTTGGTGTTGGGTAAATTAAATTCAAATAATTTAGTATATTGGAACAGAGTATGGATAAAAGATGTTATTCAGAAAACAGCTCTTTTGTTTTAGATTACCCTCTTGCTTCAGTCCAAATTAATTTTAGGGCATTGACCCAAGACTGTAATGAGAACATCTATTAAATTGGAAGAAGTATTTATGGATGAGGTTCTAAAGTAAAAAAAATAAAAACATGGGATTAATCCCATTAAAAAGATGTGTTTTTTAAAAAATGAAGAAAAACATAAGTGGCAGCTGAGCCTCTCTCAGAATATCTAGTTTCTTGGTTTGTATTCTTTGCTTTGTAAGACTGGTGGTTACTTTTAAGTCTATAAGAGTGAGTGTCTCTACTAAGAAAGAGTAGTACGAATCTGAAAATTAATGTAAATGTATCAATTACTCTTGCAATACTTCTGATGATAATGTGTTTTTTTAAAGGAAGTTAGACAATTACTGTGATATGACCAGGATCTTTAATGATTAGTATTTCCAAAGAGATTTTGGTTTTACCTCCTGACTAGGTGTCTAAGGCTATGTTTTCCTCATGTGATGAATGTTTTAAAAGAAGGACTTTTTGACGTTTCTCATGGATGCTGCCAAAAAAATAAGGAACTTAAAATTTTAGACTTTCAGTTTATTAAGTTCTTGTTGGTGTTGATTATTGGTAGGATCTAGAGGTGAAACATAGGAATAACTTTTCATTCAACATGAATTTTGCTGAGATGTAGTGTATTTTAATGATAAAAAGGGAGTCTTCTGTGTGTACTAAATATCCTATTTACAGTGTTGCAATGGAAGGGTCGTGTGTGAAACTTCTTGTTTTTGCCAGCATTTCATGCACTGAGCTAATATAGCAGTGTGCTTGGATCTTCTGTTCATGCCTTTATCTGAACTGAAAATTGTGAACCTGGCCAATACATATTTCATTATTGTTCAGTGTTGGTGAATTTGACTGTGTCAGAAAGGAATAAAAGCCCCAGGGCTTAAATCACTCAGTTAATTAGGAAATCTTGAAAACTGCTTGGTTTATTTTATAGCAGAAAACTTAGCATCTAAATGTCCATCTCTCCTATGGACCTATCTGTGTTGATCTGATAGTTTCTATGCCATCACTTTTCTGCACGCCTTGTAGGAATGCAAGAGGATTAAGTTGTGGTTTTTTTTTTTTTTTTGGAGAGTAGAGCTGGAAAATGCTTTTGATACTAATTTCCTGCACAGACATGCAAATAACAAAGAGCATTAAACTGAATTCAACTGTCAGCAAAACTGATCTGAAACTTTTTAAAGAACTATCGCACTGGACTGGCAAGTTAGTTTCATATTTGTCATCTGTGTTGAACCGAATTATAAGTGAGATCCTGTTCTCTTAAGAAACATTATTTTTAGAATATCTTAAAATATGTACTTTTCTTTCAAATCTGTGTTTAAAACACTTATTACTAGAAAAGAAGATTTCTTTCTCTACCACAAAATAGGATTGTAGAATTTTTTTGAATGAGAGATATGGTAATTCTTAGGATGTGGTTTTGCCGTGAGCAGAAACTTTCTATATCTCTCATCTATAAACTTTTAACCTATGTAGTACAATTCCTTTGAAATTTTTGACTTTCAGATGATTCACAGTTGTAAGCTTCAGACCTTTCAGCATCTAAATAGTGTCCTTTAGATGATACTGATAAATAAGAAGGAAGTAGGGTTTGGATTTGGTTCCAGTTATGCAATTCTGCCTTTTCTTCTGTTGTGGCTTAAAAAAATCTCTTGGAAGTTTTAATATCCTTCCTGTATTTAATTACTACCAGGCTCCAACAAATACTGTAATAAGTTGGTTTCATTTGGATTAAAAATCTGTAAGAAATATTTTACATTTAACATTTCTGCAGTTTTGAAGTATATATTTTTTCCTAGATTCCAGAGACAGGATAATGTGGTTAATATTGTTTGTATAATATGATTGATCATCAGATATTTTCTGCTTCTGTTTACTGTGTTTTAGTTTGTATTTGCCATAGCAAACACTTAATCTTCTTAAAATATTGAAGTGACTCTAGAAAAAACTAGAAAATTGATATAAATTATTTTATTTATTTCATTTTTGTGCTTAATTAAACAGTTTACTGAGGGAATGACGCGGGTTTAAAACTATTAGTTTTTATTTCTGCATTACATTTCCCCAAGATGACTGTGTTAAAAGGCTTATCTATTTAAGGTGCTTTCAGTGCTATCTATTTCAGGGCTTTCATGGCATGTCTTTTAGCAATTATTAAGAATGGGTGGAACTGATAGCAGTTGCATACTGCCTGTAGCACATATATGGCATCATAGAATCCCCGAGCTGAGTAAATTGTGTGGAAGTATCAATCTTCAAACTTAAATACTGCTCAGATGTCTTGACTGTATCTTGTTGCTTCTCTGCTCACTGAGAGGCATGAGTTGACTGAATACCAAAAGAAAATCATCTTTTTTAGAGGTTATTGCTTCTGGTGATTTTGGAGGCCAGCTAAGAGGACTGTTGCACAGTTGTCTTGTTTTTGGGTATGGTTTGAATAAGTGGGTTTTTTACAAGCTTATAAAGCATCATCTTTGCAAAACATAGTATTCTTATCTCCATCATCATAAAAAATTGATCATGTGCTGTACATCTTCTTCACTGTATAGCTCTCATATAGCAAAATAACAAAATCTGAATTAATGCAATCATTTCTTTAAACATATACTGCACTAAAAACACTTCTTGGCCTGCATTCTTGATGATTTCTGTTGAGGGTAGCTGTATAACTAAGAACAGAACTTATCCCTTTTTTAAGCAGCCAGAATTTGATTGAATAGACCAGAAGACCATACACACATGACAGTAACTCAATTTAATATTGGCCTCTGTGGAATGTGTGTTATGATTTCTAATGATTAGTTATGCAGCATCCTCCAACTGTATCTTGGTTTTATTTAGAGATTTTCTTTACTCATTAATAAGAGTATATATTTAAATTGCTAGGGAATTCATTCTTTAAATGCTACCTAGCTGTAAACTCTGTGTCTTTTTGTTCTTGCGTTAAAGAAACCAAGCCTGAATGAGTTGCAGCTTCATTTTCCTGTGTTGATCTGCCTCTGTCATTAATTAGAGAAAGACTAGAAAATAGGTAGAAAAAATATGCCCCTTTATTACTAAAAAAAAGCAAAAATGGCTGCCTGGAGTGGGTAGAGGAGAGAGTTTGAAGACAAAGGAAGACATTTCTTTTAATGAGTTTTTAATTTAGATGACCTTTAAATAAGGGTGTAATCTTGGAAATGGAATCAAGATGTTTATTGCCAGCAGATCAGATTTCAGAATCATGCTGAGTATTAGGAGAAGGATAACCTGGGTAAATAAAAAGAAAGGGGAATGGTTTAAGCAACTAGTAGCAGAATCACCAGATTTACTGTACCCCAAAAACTCACCTGCCCCTCTAATCTCATAGAAATTATCAGAAGTCATTCTATAAATTCATCAAATTAGGATAGAGCCTTTCAACACATTGTGTTCCATTTATTTATGTAAATAACAAGTAAAAGAGTTGTAACTTGATGGAAGAGTTTTAGTTTTATGTCATGGAAAATTTTAATTTAGCAAGACAGCTGATTTTTATGTGCTGTTGAACCTCTGGAAATCTAATAAACCTTAACAAATGTGACATTTTAGGGTATGGTGATAGAACTCTAGCTAAGAATTCAACATCGATTAGTTTGATTACTTCAAATACCTCTCATTAAAATTTCTCTGTAGATTATAATTTATTTTAAGAAAAGGTGAAGTAAAGGTTGATGCATTTGTAGTAATGATTTCCTTTGGTCTGATGAAGCTCTGCTGCCAGAATTTCTCTTTGCATTCAGCAGTGTATTGTTTCTGTACTCAGTATTGGTTTTGGCTAATCAGTTAGATTGCAAACTCTTTAGAGAAGTGATGTGTGATTAGGCAAAAAGTCATCATTTATTACTTGTTATGTTATGGTGAAAGCCATAAAAATGTTCAGACTTTAGTTTTGGACTTCTAAAACAGGTATCCATTAAACTGTCTAAAAGTCATAGAATCAGAAAGGTTGAAAGAGACCTTTAAGATCATGAAGTCCAATTGTCAACCCAGAATGACCACTATAACCCCTGAACCACTAAATCGCATCACCCAGATCCAGCCACCTTTTAGACATCTCCAGAGATGGTGGCTCCACCCTGGGCAACCTATTCCTATGCCTAATCACCCTAACGCTGATTTTTTTTTTCCCTAGTATCTGAATCTCCCTTGTCTCATCTTAAGGCCATATCCTCTGGTCCTCTCACTGCAGACACAGTAGAAGAGACTGGCCCCCACCTCACTGCAACCTTCTTTCATGTAGTTTTAGAGCAATGAGGTCCCTCCTGAGCCCCTTCTTCTCAAGAATAAACAACCCCAGCTTTCACACCCATTCCTCATAAGACACGTTTTCCAGACCTTTCACAAGCCTTCTTTGGCCATACTCCAGCCCTTCAGTGTCCTTTCTAAAGTGAGAGGCCTAGAACTGAGCACGGCACTCGAGGTGTGGCCTCACTACAGCCGAGTGCAGGAGGGTGGTCACTGCGCTGGTCCTGCTGGCCACACAGAGGCCAGGATGCCACTGATCTTCTTGGCCACCTGGGCACACTGCTGGCTCATACTGAGCACCCCCAGGTCGCTTTTTGCTGAACAGCTCTTGAGCCACTCCTTCCCAAGCTTGTCAGGCTTCATGGGACTCAAGTGCAGGACCCAGCACTTCCCCTTTGTTCTCATGATGTTGTCCTCAGCCCACTGATTGAGTCTATCCAGGTTTCCCTGCAGAGCCTTCCTACTCTTGAGCAGATCAACATTCCCACTCAACTCAGCATTTTCTGCAAATTTACTGAGGGTGCCCTGAATCCCCAGGTCCAGATCATCAAAAAAGATTTTAAACAGGGACCATCCCCAAAACTGAGCCCTGGGGAACCACTGCTAGTGACCCCACCACCAGGTGGATTTAGTTCCATTCACCACAGCTCTCTGAGCCTGGCCATCCAGCCCGGTTTCCACCTACTGAAGATTCACCCATTCAAGCCACGAGCAGCAGGTTTTCTAGGAGGGTGCTGTGGGATACTCTGTCAAATGCTTTACTGAAGTCTAGATAGAGTACACCCACACCCTTTCCCTCATCTACTAAGTGGGTCACTTGGTCATAGAAGAAGGTCAGATTGACCAAGCAGGCCCTGTCTTTCGTAAATGCATGTTGGCCGGACTTGATCCCCTGGTTGTCCTGCATGTGCCATGTAATGGCACTCAGGATAATCTTTTCCATAACCTCGGTCAGAACTGAGGCTGACAGGCCTGTAGTTCCCTGAATCATCCTTCAGACGCTTCTTGTAGATTGGCTTTACATTTGCTAATTTCCAGTCAACTGGAACTTCTGCAGTTAACAAAGACTGCTGGTAGAGGATTGAGAGTGGTTTAACAAGTTCTTTTCCTTCCCTCATTACTCTGGGGTGGATTAATGTGACCATCAGTGGAAGTTCTTAGTCCGAATTCATTTATTTGTAAAAATGCCTTGCCTTGCTTTGAATGAATTTGGTAGTGCTAGGTTTCTCTAATAAATATATCTGAAGTTATTTTTATTCTGTGATAAAACATTTTATCTTAAACTACTTAAACTACTTAAATATTTTGTAGATTGATTAAAGAATAATTTCCTTCTTCAAGCTATCATTTACCATATTGCCACTACTTAAAAAGCATTATGTAGAAGTGCCATATTTTGATTCTACTCATTGGTAATACTCAAATCAAATAGAACTTTTGACCACATTTCTCTGACTTGCATGCTGTGTAACAGCTTAGTAAATGAACTACATCTGCAGTCTGAACAGCATTTAAATAATCAAAAGTGCATTATGGTTGTTGCTTAATGCTGCAGAGGCACAAAAATTATAATCTTGTAAAACATCTTATTGGAAACATTTCATTCAATTTCATGGATTTATTTCTTGTGAAGTCCCTGTGGTGCATTAGCGCCTAAGTAGTTAATGGGCAGTGAATGAAGATTTTTAGTGTTAGAACTAAAGCCTTCGTTGTTCTGCTGAGGTAATACTGTAATGAATGGGAGATTTTGCTGTGATAATAGGAAAAAAACATTTTTACATTTCTCACACCACCAAATAGGCATGACTTGTTTCTGTATGTGCTTCCCTATGTATAACATGGGAAGTCTAAAAACCTATCTGTTCGCACTGCTGCAGCACACACTGTTGAAATTACTATTATATTTTAATTTTGTATTTGTTCACTACAGATAAGATGAAAATGACATCAGTAGACAAACACACCTAAGATTCTTTTTTTCCATGCAAGTATTAATGCTTATAAAGGTGGAGACAAAAAAGATGAGTGCTGTAAATGGTTTTCATTGTAAATGGCATTGTTCCTGTCATAAGATCAAAAGTGAGAAGTGCCTTAATACAGCTTTTTTGGGATGTTGACAGCTTTCCATGGATAAGCATCCTTATTACTGGTCAAATAAAAAACCGATATCCTTCACAAAGTGTATATGACATCCAATTTGGAGTCTCTGGATACTACACTATTGCAAACAAGAACAAAAATTGCTATAACTATTCTGTTGCCTGTCTTCAGAGGTAATTAAATTTTATATGAGCAAAATCTGTTTGTCTTTATCATACTTTTATGCTTTGTTTTTTCCATTCTCAGCTGTTAAATATATCTACTATTTTTAGACTAGAAAAGAATAATTTAGTTTGGAAAAGAACTTTAGGATCATCAAGTAACTCAACACTACAAAGTCCACCACTAAAGCATACCTCTAAATGCCACCCAGATACAGTGACTCCACCACTTCCCTGGGCAGCTTGTTTCAATGGCTGACAACCTTTTCTCTGAAAAAATGTTTCCTATAATCTAATCTAAACCTCCTGGGTTTAGAGGCCTTTCCTCTTGTCCTACCACTTGTTGCCTGGGAGAAGAGACTGAGCCCTCACTTCACTACAGCCTCCTTTCAAGAAGTTGTAGAGAGCACTAAGTCATCTCTGAGCCTCATTTTCTCCAGTCTGAACAATGCAATCTCCCACAGCTGCTTCTTGTAAGACTTGTGCTCCAGATCCTTCACCAGCTTCATTGCTCTTCTCTGGTGCTTCAGCACCTCAATATCTTTGTGGTAGTGAGGGGCTCAATACTGAGCACACGATTTGAGTCTGCAGCAGTTCTGATGATAGAGCACTGCCCTGCTGCTGCTGGCCTCACCTTTCCTGATCCAGGCCAGGATGCCGTTGGCCTTCTTGGCCGCCTGGACACACTGCTGGCTCAAGTTCAGCTACTGTCAATCAGCACTCCCGTGCCCTTTTCTGCTGGGCAGCTTTCCAGCCACTCTGCCCACAGCCTGTAGTCCTGCCTGGAGTTGTTGTGATCCAAGTGCAGGATCCAGCACTTCTTGTTGAACCTCATCCCAGTCCTTTGGTCCATTAATCCAGCCTGTCCAGGTCCCTCTGCAGAGCCTTCCTGCTCTCCACCAGATCATTGCTGCTGCCCGAATTGATGTCTGCAAACTGACTGAGGGTGCCTTTGGTCCCCTAGTCCAGTGTATTGTCAAAGATGTTAAACAGAACTGGCCCAAATACTGAGCCCTGTGGAACTAGTGAGCACTGGATGTAGCACCATTCACCACCACTCACTAGGCCCAGCCATCCAGCCAGATTTTTTATCCAGTGAAAAGTGCACCCATCCAAGCCATGAGCAGAAGGCAGCTGTGAGAAAATGTCAAAGGCTTCACTAAAGTCCAGGTACACAACAGCCGCAGCCTTTCCCTCATGCACTAAGTGAGTCGCCTTGCCATAGAAGATCAGGTTGGTCAAGTAGGATCTGCCTTTCATAAACCTGTACAGGCTGAGCCTATCCCCTGGTTGTCAGGCATGTGCGCATGATGGTCCTATGCCTGAACCTTTAGGTGTTCCTTCCTGTAGAGTATGCAGCCTTCCTGGATTCATTTGTCCTGCAGAACTTCTTCCCAAGGGACTCTCTCAACCAATCTCCTGAACAGGCCAAAGTCTTCCCTCTGGAATTCCAAGGTAACAGTTCTCCTTCCAGCCCCAGCCAGAATTCCCTCTCTGCTCACAAACAACAGCGCCTTTTCCTGACGTGGGTCTCACCAAGTGCACCAGGAAATCATCTTCCACACACTCCAGAGACCTCCTAGACTATTACCTCTTTGTTGTATTGTATTATCAAGACATCTAGCATGCGGAAGTCCCTCATGAGAACAAGGGATAGCAATTGTGAGACTTCTCCCAGCTGCTCATAGAATATTCCATCTGCCCTTTGTCCTGGTTGGGCAGTCTGTAAGACTGCCACCAGGATGTCTGCCCTGTTGGCCTTCTTGACTCTTACCCATGAATACTCAACCCTATCATCACCGTCATTCAGCTCTAGAAAATCAAGACACAAAACGTGTTAGAGAAACCTGTATACGATGTAGCAGAATAAACTTTTTGTAAGTTGAATTTGGCCCGGACTTAGTAAAGCTGTGTGAAATACAGAAAACAATGCATTTAATATTTCAATGCATATATACTCTTTCTTCAGAGACAATAAAGTCTTAAGAAAATCATTGAAGTTTATGGCTAAAGATGTCTGATATGTCTGTTATCAACATCTGATTTCATTTGTTAGAATACTGCCAAAGTTATAACTGTTTTGGCTGGATTTTCCATGTCACAGAAAAGAAAAGGGATTTGTTTTCAAAGTTACTTTAAAAATGATTCATCTGTTTCCAGGATCATGTTATGGGAAAATCCATTGATAGACTTTTTTCTTTTTTTCATTTTTTTCTTCATGAGAAACCTAGTGCCTTCAGGTTTTGGATTTTGCAGAGTATACAGACTAACTTTGGAGTTCTTGGTATTTTTAGCCCTAATACTCTTCTTAATAGTTTTGGGGTTTTTTTAAGTAACAGATTCCTTAGAGATGTTCCTTTGTAATCGTGACGCTGAAACAAGATTTTTCAGTGATTGAAATAGTATCTTTCTTTACACTTTCAGAAAAAAGAAAAACTAGTATTTTTTTGTAATCAATAAAATGAAATTTATTCTTCCTTTTAGACTGTGTCTTACTTCAACTGGAGCTCATTTAAAAGAAATATTTTTTTGGTTTCCTTTTCCTCTTTCATGACACTGTTGTCTAATAGCTTTTATGGTCAGGAGTTTTATTTTTTGATCCTCCACCTAAAATTCATCTGATTGTGTAGAAGTTTATTTTTTGTTTGTTTGTTTGTTTGTTTGCCTGTTTGATTGAAAACTGAGGAGAGATATGAGTCCATTTAAGATGTGCTTTTGAAACTCAGTGCTGAATAGTACATACTTTTGAAATTGCAAGTCCTACATCTGTTTGTTGCATCAATCTTTGCTATTGTTAACGCTAATTGAATCTTAATCAGGAGCTGATCTCCATGCTGTGGGAAGCACAGAAACATTCATTCTGGTCTTTTATAAGTTCTAAATAGCTCATTAAAACAATTTTTAGATCAGTTCTTTTTTGTTATTTTTTTTCACTGATTGTAGCAGTTCTCTGTGATGTAAATGCATTGTGGTTTTGGAGTGTCTCAGTATCTCTATTTATGTAGTCTAATTTTTTTTTAATAAAGCAAAAGATGTTATCAGACATAATTTTCAGGCAGAAAAAATATTGTTTGTACTGTGTACCTTAAAGTATGTTTTGCTCTTTTTATCTATCTTAACCTCTGAGAATTCATATTCTAGATAAAGTATTCAAATAAATTATCTTTTTTTTTCTTATTGTGTGGTTTGGGTTTTTTTAATTGTTTTGCTTCAACTAACTCCTCCTAGCACATTTTTTGTGTGACTATGACTTGCTGTGTGCTATTGGTCAGGTGGCTAACTGGAATCAGCAAATCCCTCATGCTGCATGTGATTGCTGGAATGGATTTGGATACCTGCCTAAGTGTCTGCTTGAAAGGTACAAGAACAGGACACTATCGGAGACCTGTTTTAAAATTCTAGTTATTTGTCATTAAAGATTTGATTTTTATCTTAATGAGATTGTAGTTGTGGCTAAGATTATGCCACTTATGAATACTTCAGTGCCAGGAGTTTTCTTTTGTAAAGGGTGAATTTATGACAATTTCCTGGAGTTTTGCATTGAGAGAAATCAGTGTCACCGTCTAGAAAACATTTTTACCAGGAGCACAGTGTTCATACCATGACCACAGACATTCTTCAAAAATTCTCTTTAATAGTATTAAAGCCTGGTCTATGTGATAGTAGTTTTACTTTTTTTTAGTTAACTTTTGCAGGCCAAACCTGCTGTCTTGATGCAGGGACACCATGGATGAAGCAGTGTAATCTTGCTCCTTTGTGGGCAGTGGCTTTGCTGTGTATTTGCAGGTGGGATTGTTTGCCCTGCCTATAGGTGTATGCCACTCTTGAACTGATTATTTAGCTTCTGCAGATTTCTCAATTTTAGGCTAGCTGGGTGGCCCTTACAAGCCTGAATGTAAGGTGATGTTTGTTGGTAGCACCTGGGAATGCTGTTTACTGCTGGACCCCTGCATGATGGGTTGCCTTGAATTGTGGCAGCTCCCTTGCCTCTGCACAAGGCTGTGGTTTCTGCTGCCCAGTTCACTCTTGCAGGAGTTTGAAACACAATTCCCTGTTTAAAAACTGGTAGAACACCACTGTTCATTGTGGTGTAGTACCAAATCCTGAAACTATTGGGTCAGTGCTTAGGAATTGCATAATCAGCTGGAAGAGTGAGGATTTCCTGGTTAGAGATAGAGATTTTTGGTTTTGATATGGGTTTTTGGGTTTTGGGATAATGCAAAAATGACTCAAGGAGCAAGAGCTGAGATGCACATGTACATGAAAGCAGCTTCTATAAGGGCAATAGGGAATAACTGCAAAAGCAAAATTAGTCAAACACTATCAGTGTCCCAATACTTATTAGGGAAAGCATAAACCAGTAAAATCAGTCATTAGGTAAATATTAGCATAGGATCAGTGATTTTTAGAGACCTTTTATAGTGTGTGCTAAATGTGAATTGTGATCTTACATTGGTCATGTAAAGATTTTTTTTAGTATGTCACCAGAAATGTAGAAAAGGTGTAAATGGAAGATTATTTGCCTCTGCACAACAGAAGGCAATGGAATTTTCTAGAATG
Organism: Cisticola juncidis; assembly: GCA_013400215.1. Taxonomy (NCBI): domain Eukaryota; kingdom Metazoa; phylum Chordata; class Aves; order Passeriformes; family Cisticolidae; genus Cisticola; species Cisticola juncidis. Next base: position 365,341 of record VXBR01007738.1, on the reverse strand, counting down.
ATTTTTTTCCCCTACAAAGCTGTAAATTAATAGTTGTGTTACTACTCCTGTAGCATAGCATAAAGTAAGTTAAGTATGCCATTGTAAAATGCCTGAGTCTCCAAGTTCATAAGTCTACATGCTTGCTTTAAGAAAAAGCAAACAAAGAATGAGACAGAAATAAATTAACTTGGCTTAGAGTCAAAGTATTGTTAAGATATGTGGCAGGACAGCAGACACAAAATTGGAGGGAGAAAAAAGTAAAGAATATAATTAAAATGTTATTTTCTCTTTCCAGTTACCTGTCTTCTTTTGTTATTCATATACACTTGTTGAAATTTCATGTAAATGATTGATTGACTCAGCGAACTCATTGTAATAAATTATGTTTGATGTCCTGTCTTGAAAAAGAATCTTTTGAAATTCTGTCTCTTTTCTTTGTCTGCTGACCTTGTGGCTTTTAATATCTTGTTTCCCATCTGTCTGATTCCATCATAATCTGAGCGTAACTTTTCAGACCTTAATGCAGCTCTCTTTTTGTTCTGATTTAAGTAAGTCTGTAACACAAATCTAGGATTTGGCCATCAACAGTAATATTAGAAAGGAATGTTGAAATATGTGTTCCCTTTACTGATGTGAAATAAAGAAATGCTTATCTGTAGATATTTGATAATGCATATTTACAGTGCATAGATGTGTCTCTGCAAGCAAATGAATACAGAAATGTCTGTATCATTGTAATACATCTGCTTTAATGTTGTAAGTTCAAAGGTTACTTTTAAGGATTATTTCTTAATTAAAGGAGAATTGGGTCTATAAGGTTTCAGGAAAGCAGTTATACGTATAGATTTTAAAAATACTTAGCTGAATATGTCAGGTACATATGTACATGTACAGATGTACCCAAATTCCAGTTTGAGAGATTGATTGTATTATAGATTTTTCTACTATAAGAGGTGTCTCTAGCAGTGAGGTCCTGAGTCTTGAATTACAAGGGAATTTGGAAAAGCAGACTTACATTATTAAAACATTTTTTTCTAAAGGATATAATGTCTATAAAAGTGTTCATTTGGGATATCTTTTTTATGCTTGTAGTTCAGCAGTTTGCTTAACAGCTGTAAGATACAGATAGATCAATTCTTCATGTTCTTTATTAATGATATAAATTGTATATGCTGAAAGGTTTTTTTGGACAGTGCCTTTAGTGGGACTAAATCTTTGGAGAGGCCAAAGAGAATGAACTGAGCCAGGAAGAGAGGAAAGGGAAAGGCATGGTAGTCCTGGGAAAGTTTCATGGGACTGTAGAAGTAGAATCATCTTCTAAGTTTGCTGAACTTGTCAGAAAGTTATTATGAATGTGTCTACAGAGTTCACTCAACGGTGTATTTTTACATAAAACATAAAATACTGATATATTTATTTTATTGTGGTCTATACAAGTTTATTTGTTTGGCGATGATACTGCAGCTACTGCTAATAATTCATTTTGTCTGGCTAATTTGACTATGAATAAGGTATCCAAATCAGAGAAAGAAGTCAGAGAAAGCCAAAAGCTTTTTGCCTTCATGAATCCAAAAACCAATAATTAGCAAACCAGTTTCATAGGCTTCATAGGCATATGCATTCAAGCAAGTCATCAATATATTGACTGAAATGGAATTATTCTCCATACTAAGTAGCAAGTTGAACTGAGACTTTGATATCGTCTCAGCAACTGTTAGTTCCAACATTGCCATCTTTACTAAGCTCCGAGTTCCTTGGCATTTTTGGTCTCCTGCTTTAGTGGTGAAAGGCCAATATCTAGTGAGCATTATGTTTTAGTCTCTTTTTTTTTCTCAGTGTACTGTGAACAAGTGCTTTGGAAAAATCTAGGTGTGGGGTTTTTTTCCCATTACTGAAAACATGACATTCATCTCATCAAGGAAGCTAAAGCATTTTGCAACTCTGTATTAAGAAGATATATTTTTAGGGATAAAAGGTTTTTTTGTTAAGAATTTTGTTTATGAAACTCCAGTCCTTAATTCTATAGCATAGAATGTAGAAACAAATGGATAGCATGAAATCTTGGCTCAATTACATTTAATATCAATATTTTGGGATTTCTGTTTTACTAGGTTTTAATTCATTATGTCCTTCCCAGAGTTAAGTTTGATATAGCATTTCCTGTATGGAAAATGTGGAAAGTTAAATGCATATTCCTGGTCTTTAGAGGTAAAAGCTGGTTGTAGTGGACACATCTCACCTGTCAGTGAAATTTGTGCTTAATGTGTTAGCTCTGTAGTGATGCATACAAATGCATAATATTTCATCATCACTGCAGAGCCATTTGCTATGGTAGAGAAAGTGTCACTATGCAGTGTGACCCCAAATTGAAAAATGGCACAAATGACGGGTCAAGGCTATGTGTTACTAATAAATGGCACACGCTTCTAACTCATTACTCTTTCTCTATAATCATGGTGTGTTTCATTCCATAGAGCTGAGGAAAGTTGCAAACTGGGGAAAAAATTGTTTCTGGATACTTCCAGTTCCATTTCCTTAACCGCTGAGATTTTCCTGGGTACTAAAGGACAGACATGGGTCAATATTTTAGTAAAATGAAGTGACACTGGGCTATAAAAAGCTGGACCTGAAATCCAGCTGCAAAATGTTTTCCAACAGTACTTAGGAATATGGAAAAATTGTTGGAAAAATTGTTCACATGATCTACTGTTTAGGCAAAGACTTGCACTTACTGGTGCAGCTAGTTAACAGAATAAAATAAATGCTTTGTGTCTGATGAATTAGTGATTACCTTCTATGGTAACTGTAATGCTTTATTGTTTTACTTGGCTTCAGATATCGACACACACAGCATTCCCTCAAAGAATTAAGAGTAAAGAATCTGCTGTGGTTATAACAGAACCACTAATTTTCATGCATTACTGCATCACAAATGTTAATTTCTTTTTCCTAAGATATAATCATACTTAGAAAATATATATTAAAACTCTCACATTCTGGTTCTTAAGTTAGCATGCTGTATTTTCCCAAAAGTTAATATTTTTCCAGTTCTGTGTGACTAATAACTTGCTAAATCTCTCCTTATCTTCTAATGACAGATAATTTATCAAGGCCCACAACTTAATTAATATTACAGAACATGTGGGGAGCTGAAGAATTCAGAAATGTTTTCCATAGCTTGGACATGTAAAAGGAGAAGCATAGGAGAAAACAAAAAGATAATATTGTAACTGAGGAAAAAATCTTTGTGATTTAATCATGGGATTGAGGTTCAGGAAATGGTGAGTTCCATCCCACAAAGCCATCATGCTTCCCACTAGACTTTGCACAAGACATTGCTGCAGCTGACCATTGTGCAAAATATTTAGGGTAATGTTCTCTTATCTCTCAGGATAGTTTAATGCTACATGTGTCCAACATTTCAGATGCTATAGAGAACTTATTAATTTTTGAGTTTATTGAGTTGTACTTAACCACTTTTGTGATATAGCTGTAGCTTCAGTTCTTACAGTAAAAAAATGTAAAAAATACATAATATCTAAAAGATACTTTTGTGACATAAATATGTTGATGTATGTATCTAAAGCACATAGAAAGAAATCTCAGAGAAGTTGTCAGTGAAATTTCAGCTGTCCTGAATACTATATTTTTTTCATTTTCAGGTTGCATGTCTCACTCATGTAGCAGCTAATTACCTTAATTGCAAAATTGAGGCAAAACGCTGGGGTACTGCTCATGGGAGTATTGTTCCATATCAGGTAAGCAGAAAACATTAGGGTTTTTTCCCTTGTAATAATTATTTGATGTATTATGAGATTGAGGACTGACTTTTCCCATGACCTGTAGTCTGTGATGTGTCTGTGTTGAGGTACGACAAGGTTCTGTTGTTCATTGTCGTTTCTGCATTTTGCATATTTCTTCAGCAGCAGTAGATTAGTAACAGAACACTGAAATAGATCAAAGGTGTTTGCTGAAACTGGATGACTTTAAAGCTAGCATGATGACTTGATTAGTTTTCACCTAACAGAGAAACCTTTTTTTTTTAAAGGTTACCTGACTTTTACTCCAAAAGTTATAAACAGAGATCTTTCAATCTTTTCCCTCTGAATTTTTTGTAGTTTTATCCTGTGAGTCTATAAGAGCAGTCTAAATGACCAAGATAATCTGTCATTGTTACATATTTGTAATTTTGTATTGATTTTGCTACAAATCACTTGCCTCTGTGAGATAACAGGTTGACAAAAGGAATTAACCAGAACTCAGATTTCCTCAGCAGAATTTGTACTCTGCTACATCTAATGAAGGGTTGACATTCCTTAAAATAACATGACCTTCATCATATAAACAAACACAGGAAAAAAAAATGTCACTGCTAGTTTTATCTTACTTTTGACCAGTACGGTAAACTCTTCTAGTAAACAAAAAATTTTCTTCTTTTCTAGTTGTTCATTTTGTGTTCTTAGATGGAGGTCATGCTTTTATGGAGACTCAAGGATATATTTAAGTTCAAAAAATCTATTCTTTATTTCATTTTTGGGGCATTTCTTATCAAGATGTTCACATCTAGTTAGGCAGAGCCTGTATTTCTTAATTTATGTCCAGAGTCCTTTAAGTCTTGAGAAGAGCAGTTTTCAGCATTTGCCTGGGAGAACTGCACCCAAATACTGCTGAGTTTCTTTACCCTCTGCTTTCTTTTTAGAGAAAGTGAGGGAAATTTAGTGTATAGTCTTCCCAGTGGCCAAGAGCATGGTGATCATAATTGAAAGATTTGCTGCTATTGTCTATAAAATTCAGAGCAAACATTTTTGACTATTATGCAGAACTCTCTCACTAGCTAGTCACAGCCAGACCTCCTCAGGTCTAGAACCAAAATGATCTGGCTTTGTAAGGAGTAAATCCACATCATCTAGGAGACTTTCCCCAGTATTTGTACTGCATAATCAACTGTCTTGTTATGAATTAGCTACAACAAGTGGCACACTGTCTCAGACCAGTGAGGAGGCGTTGTGGCTCTTTCTGCAAGAACGAGATTTTTCCTGCGGTGTTCTTGTCTCCTGTGCTGCTGGTGTAGCAGTATGGATGTGTTTCCTAGAACCAGCTGTCATGAACCAGTGTAACCATGCATTACACAAGTTTTTACATTCTGCTGCCTTTCTGTGATGTGACCTTTTGGTGCAAGCCTTTTGAACTTTAGTATGCCGAGAGTATAAAACAGATCTGAAGTATCTGAAGTTTGTATAAGCAAACCCAAAAACCTGACTAAACAAAGCATTTTATCTTCACTATATGGCATTTGGGAAATAATGAATAATGAACCTTGCCTTCTTTTATGTCCTTCTGGCCTTTGTTTTTCTTCAATCAAAATGAAAAGCATCCATTAAGTATCCTGAGTTTCTTTTTCCATAGACAGCTCTTTAAGTCTAGGAGATTGTTTTAGCTGGTTTTTGATTTAATCTTGATTAGTCATTATGAAAATATTTTAAAAAAAATCCTAAATAACAATAAATATAATAATAATGATAATAGTAATAATAAAAATATGGTTCCTATGTTTTTGTGTGCTGTTTCTATAGTAGATATTAGAAATATTACCTCAGTATTATAAACAATTTTAATCAGAATTTTGTTGTTCATAAACCATTAATTAGGGTGGATTTTTAATGGGTGGGGTTGTGTGTGTGTGTGTGTTTATGGCTTAACATTGCATCAGCTAGCACGATTGCAATTCTGATTGTAACCATAAGAATATTTGGGGTTTTAGAGGTTAACTAGGTTAAACTAACCTAAACCTAAGCTATACTTAGATTGCCAAGGTCTTCACATACTTGACTTAACCCTCACTGTTGTTATTGTAGTAGTTTTATAGTTTCTCCTACAGGTTATTTGTAATATAGTAATTTGTAATACAGAACGGATCTCTGAAACCTGACTTTCATTCCTCATTCTACTTATTGAATATGCTGGTTTTTGGTTACTAAGCTAATGACTGTCACAACACTACTTTTTACAATTTTTTTTTTTGTTTCAAGATATTTTATGCAATTGAACTACAGTTTGTTCAAATAATGAAAAACACATTTCAGAAAATCAAATTTATGTATATTTCAAAACAATTAGGTGGTAGCAAACTGTTGGTTGTTTTTTCACATGTCCTTTTTTTTCCCTGTATTTTGAGTGTTTATAATAAATTATGAAGTGATACAGAGCATGCAGTCCTGTAAAAAGTGTTGTGTTAAATCATGGAGGTGTGGGCAAACATGAGGTCTTCTTATAGATATTAAAAAGGCAAAATCAAAATCTTATATCATCTTTCAGTGTGAGAGATGTCTGATCAGTCACACCAGAGCACTGACCAAAATAAAAAAAACTGTTAAAAGCTGCCTAAAAAGGAACATAAAAAGTAATTTTTTTGTTTACAACTGTTACAATAGGTGTTGTATATTGAATTCTGTGGTACCTTTCATTTCACTGAGCTTCACTGAATAAATTTATTCAAAATATCTTTGCAAATGGCTCTATTTTTTTTCTATTTACAAGGTCAAATTTACCTTTGACTGTATCTCTGTTATTTCACTGAATTTCCCTATTGCTTCTTGGCTGAAACACCAGCAACATAATTTTTTCCTGAACATGTTCCCTAGATTGACCTTTATTACTTTTCTTTGTATTAAAAAACATAAAAATTAAGCATTAATGGTAAAATGTTTTTTCTCCATGCTGAAACTATTAACATCTTTGAAAATCTAGTTCTGGTGTGGTCTGAGATGTTAAGTTTGGTGTGCAAAGGCTTTCATATTCTTAAGGTTTATCTTATTTGCTGACAATGTGCAGACTTTGTGACATGATCATCTGAAATGTCTGAGTTTTCAGTTCTATGTGTTCATTACCAGAAGCCAAAGGAAAGGACTTGAACATCTTTTGAATATGTAGTGTCTCCCAGGATTCCTGTAAAACTAACTGTAAAGGTTTACCACAGATTTTCAGTGGAGGTGAAATTTGCAATGTGCCACAAAGATGAATTACTCTAGATTCTTATCAGCCGAAAATCAGAAATAGTTTTTTGAGTCCTGAAACCTTAATGAGAAATTACCTACTTTGAGCATATCTGCTGTTTAATCAGAGCAATGTAGCTGGAATAGGTCACTCCTGTGATAATTATTGTAACTGGATCCCAATTTGCTTGGTTTGAAGAGTTAAAACACAGACTTTGAGTTCTGTGTTACACCTTAAATATAATTTGTACAATTTTTTAAAAAACAGTTTCTATAATGAGACACCTTGTTTAGCAACAGCTGCTCCATGATTATCCAGAGGAAATCAGGGCTTAAAAGCATCTGGTTTACATAAGTGTGCTGAATAGTAAAGTTCTTACTGTTTTCATGTGGGGTGATAAGGTCTCCCCTCATTCTAGTGGTTTCAGAAGTGTAGCTCTCTTGCCTGTACCATGCATGAGATCTGGACATTCACATTTTCATCTTTCAGTTGGTCCACTGGAATTCATTCTGCTGAGAAAGTCTATCAAACTGGAATGTTTAAATTGTGTTTCATGTGGCAGCTGGTCACCCTGCCATCAGACACTTCGGGCAACTGGGCAGTACTTTCAGAGGCAAACTTTCAGCAAAAGGTATAGGGGTGTTTCCTCTCAGGCCATAATGATGGAAGTCTACTGAGAAAACAGGAACCAAGTTCTTGCAGGTATCTAATGGATACGATATTATTTTTGTTCCCGTCTTAAGAATGACAGGGTTTTCTCAAGTATAGTTCACTGTATTTTCAGAATGTGCAAGGGGCACAACCATTCTAAATGGAAGTTAAAAAAAAGAGACAGTTAAGAAATTATTTTAACCAATTACCTTTTCTGTTGATCGATCTGTGCATTGTAGTAACTCATTAGACCCAACACTAATGTTTTTTTGTGTTAGAGCATCACTTAGATTCTTTAACTTCTACTTGTGTTAGGCATAAAATTTTGTTCATATGAAGAAATTATCTCGGTGTCAAAGTCGGTTGAAACGTGTTGTGAAAATCAAAGTATAAGCTCGCAAGGAAGTGAAAGGTATGAGGTATTAGGAAGATGAGTAATGTCTTAGATAAAATGTCTCTGCATTATTTTTATCATCTGCATCTCATACTTTTTGGTTATATAGAATTTCATACTGTCCAGGAATCTTACAAAGAAAATTCCACACCTGTCACTTGTGTCCCATCACATTCAATTATTGACCTGATTCATCTGGCAGAGATGCTTTCACACAAAGGCACAATGTGCACCAGTTTTTCTACCTCAGCTCTCGAGCATCTCTCAACTTGTCTCCTTTTTTTTTTTTTCCAGTGAAGAGGACAGCAGAATAATGTCAATCATTTAGAAATTTCAAACTGCTTATTCCATGCAAGAATGGTGATATGTACTCATTTTCTTGTCTGTCTTTATGTGGTTTTGTGGATATTTCTGCAGCTAATGAATCTTGGAGTCAAAAGCAACAAAGAATAGCACTTTGAATATTTGCAAAGTTTTGTTTTGTGCATGAGATATAAATAGCTCCTTAAATAATTTCAAAATGGAAGAAAATCTTTCTGCTCTATATTAGCCCAGTCTAGGAGAAGATGGAACTTATGCACGGGAAATATAGTAAAATACAGATTTTTTGGGGGGAGAGGGGGAAGTCTTAAATTCAGGCAATGCAAAATGACCCTTCTTACTCAGTGAATATTGTCTACATAATACTCATTTGGACTATTTAGACTGCCTTGGGGGCCCATTTTCCTGTATTTTTCTTTTAAGCAATAAAGCATATATACCACTAAACATGAAATTCAAATGTATTCACAGATCAACTGAATAGAAACTTTCTGTTCTCAAGCAACAAAGTGTGTTCTATCACACTACGTGGATAATATTTCCAAAGAACAGTTTGGCCGTCCTCATGATAAATGCCTTTACTCATATGATGAATACCAAATACTTTAGTGCCCTTGATCTACTTACCTATAGTTTTGTTTTCTACTTATCTGCTTCCTTTATGTAATCTTACAAGGCACAAGAAAGATTATCATAAAAAACCAGCTTGTGTCATAATGGATTCTGTAAAACAAGAAAACAAGATTATAATTTCCAGGACTTTCCCCTGTCTTTGTTTTTGAACAAATTTCTATTTGTATATTTCCTTACTAGATTTTTTCAGAAGTTTCCTACTGTGGTATGAGATTAACCACCGACTGCACAAACATTTTGGTCTTATTGTGATTATAGAAGACTAGAGCTGGCAATCTGCTTGGTAAGAAGTGCTGGACTGCAGATTTTTTCCGTGTCATTTTAGTAATTGAAAAAGTATAGTAATCATCTGTGGCAGTCTCTGTAGAAAGCTGTTAATTTATGTGTAATTAATTCTAGTTATTCAAACGTGACAACATTATACTGATGATTTTGTGAGGATTGTCCTTCAGTGGATTGTCAAGCCTCTCTCCTGGCAGTTCAGTAGATTTGCCTTGGGAAGTTGTAGATATGCTTTCAGTGTGTGATGTGAGATGTAGTTATAAATTCATTCATAAATATCTTCTCTTGTCAGAGAGAGCACTTTAAAGAAGCTGACCTTGTATGCATACAGACAGCTTCTACCTGCACACAGATGGTTTCAGGTTGAAATAAAATGCGTTTTTAATTGAAAACCTGACACTATTTTTTTTTTTTTTCTGAAGGAAATCCTCCTGCACCATTTCATTTTAAGCAATGCAAGATATTTTTTAATGTCTTTTATACTTTGAATTTTCAAAACAGATATGGATAATCATAATTACTGTTAAGGAAAGATAGTTGACAAGTGAGATGGTCTAACTTTTGATCTTCTCCTAGGAGATGTCACATACGATTCTTGTATATGTACTTGTATATTTGTATATAGTGACATATATATTTACACTAATTTAAACTGAATGTACATTAAGATTATTTATCTGTCACTTGTCCATGGATATACCAGAAAAACTCTAATTAAACTAGGGTAGGAATACATATGTACTCATGTTCAGTGTCATTTGGTGGACGTTTGACTTTTATGTGTACTGTTAATTGTTTCCTGCATATTTTCCCATTGCTGGAATAAGGGATCTACTTAGTATTATTTACAGCAAACAAGTTACAAGGCTACTGAATATTACAGATTTGTATCTTCATGTCAAATTTAGTTCTTAGAAGAGCAGTTTAACAGGGCCCTGATCAGTAGAGGGCTCTTCACACTGTAACTAGTTGGAAAGTGATGAAAGTAAGATCTGTGGGATTGTAGAGGAGATATTGACTGCAGCTGGATCACTTTCTTCTAATCTGTTTGTTGGATCCAAGGCAGAAGAATGAACTTTGCTTTTCCTTAACATCTGTGTCAAAGTCATTGTATTACTATACACTGCAGCCACTCATAAGCTGAAACATGTTTAAACAGTCTGAAAGAGAACTCAGATATCTGTGTATCAGTATCACTCAATGACTTTTGACATAATCATCCTGTGTGCATATATTATATATATATATATATATACATAAATAGGTGCCTATTTTTTGCCTGAAGTTTGTGTCAGTTTTGGTTGGGAAAAGTTGATTGTTATGGAAAAGTATGTCCACTAGATGTCATTCATGTAATCTAGTTTTTGTTGCAGCATTTATTTCTGAAGAGCCATGTAGGATGGTGGATACAAATTACCAGCATTATTAACTGTTTTTCTATATGCGGTGCTTTTGACTTTATATGTGTGTGGCACGTTACAAAATAATATTACCATTGTCTCTGTGATGGGTTTGATGCACCACTTAGTCTAGAACTCCTGTCTTTGCCTATTTTTGCTTACAATAGCATTCTTTGTTGCATGAATAGATGTGTTATATAAAAGCACCCAGGTGAGCAGCATGTAGTTGGTAACTCTCTGCAAGGAGAGACATGAGTATAGAAGTCAGGGCATTATGCCCCAAAGGAAAAAAAAAATCGTATGATTAATATAATTCCACCCCAAATGTGATCTTTTCTAAGCTCTGTATAACTAAAAGAGCAGTTCTTTAGAAAAGTGCCTATCTAGTTAGGAAAGTGAACCCAAATTTCAGAAACTTTCACGAGTGCATTTATATACTTACATATCTTTGCCACATAACTATGCTTAAATATCTGAGGGTCTTAAAGTAGAATCATTTTAATCTAGTTTAAATAAAATACCCTGTATGGGGACAGGTCAGAGGTGCGTCTGAGAATTCCATTGGGTGGGCCTATTGGATCTATACTGACTGATATTAGTACAGCATGTGCTAGTAACTGCTAGCCAGCTTCTGTGGAGCCATAGCCATACCCTCATGGAGGAGCAACTGCTGCAACATTGGCCTGTGCTCTTTCCCACTTTCAGCTTGGAGCAGCTTCACTGAAACTGGAAGCTGGAGATCACAGCTTCCTCCAACCTCCCTTTCCCCTTCCATATGGAATAAAGGATTTCTCTGCCCTGTGTAGTCAGCCAGAGGGCAAGATGGGGAAGTGATAATCCTCTTGGAATGAGCACTTGCATGAAAAATGATAAATGTTACATTGCATGGGGATTAACACTTGCTTATGAACTGGCTTTTAATAGAGTGATGCTTCTCTTTCAGCAATGTGAAGGTTCATTGTACTCATAGACACTTTTTAATTCAGATTAAGAACTTTACCACTGCTCAGCCAAAATGGAGCCATCTGCCACCAGAAACATAAAGCTGTTCAAAGCTGTTTCACTCTTTTGCATATTGTCCTCAAGAATGTAAACTACTTACTTTCACATAGCATTTACTTGGCTAAAGAAAGGCTTGTTCCCCACATCTCATCACAACATTCTTCTTTCTCCCAGCATGAGAGTTGCATTTCTGTTCACATTTCATGCATATGTTTGAAGTCTGTGCTTTATCTCCATGAAACTCTGAAACAGGACTCTCCAGAGCTAGTTTAGTGAATGGAGTTGCTATATAATAGCATCTATTTTAATTTCTTTGATGGGACAGTTTGTGTTATGTGTTGAGGATGTTCACAGTGCGGGTTGATCTGTGAGTGGAGTTTGTGAAGCTTGTTTGGTATCTCTAGATATATTTGATATTAAGTACTGTTTCCTAAAGATTTGGTGCACAACCTGATTGCTGCTTTGCAGGATGACCTCTTCTTTTCACAGTGAGATGACATGTCATCAAACTTGGCCATTAAGTTAATTTCCAAGCACTGATGTCTGCAAATAAATTTGGTATGGGCTATATTGTTTTGTTGAAAATTATTGCCTTACTGCTGCAATAAGGTTAGCTCCACTGGAATCACAACTGTGGTACTCCAGTACACTGTCACTCCTGAGAAAGTAATGGGAAGGGTAGTGAGAGGGCTTCTGTTCTATTTTCAAAAATGACTTATGAACTTAAGAAGTACCAGGCCTGTTGTCTTTCTAAAGTAGTGAAGACTTAAACGCTAAATCTACTTATGAACATAAGCTTTAACTGTGCAGTTCTTTTTAATGTTGTTTCTCATGCCCTTTGCTGCATTCAGATATAATGTTGTATGATGCTAACACAGGTATTTTTACTAATGCTTTCACTAATAAAATCTGATGGCAAAAAGCTTAAAAATTGTAGTCTAAGGCTTTTTCTATTATTAAACCACTATTATTACCAATATTATTTTGATTTCCTTACTTTTTAATAAGTAGTTTTCTGTTGTATTGACAGGGATAAGGGTGAAGGTGAGAGAAAAAAATTTAAAGTAGTTCTCTGTTTTGACAAAATCAAACCATCACCTAAAACACGCAGTACTCACTGTCTGGAATTTACTCGTCTAATACAAATTAAGCTAGAGAAATTGATCTTACATCTGTATCCCCAAGGGAACATCAACCAGTTTTATCCAGTCTACACCTTCACCTTTTTTCACTTGTATCTAGGATAGTTTTGACAGATGTTTTTTCCAATTTCTGTTTACCAGAAGTTTTGCAATATGTGCTACAGTCTTAGTTATATAGTTTTTGATGCCCACTGAGAGGAGTAAAAGAACTAACTCTATTTTCAGTAAGGAAGATAGAACCTGGATTTAGGGATAGGTTTTTGGTGGTATAGTTAGTGATGTGTTGTGGCAGTTGATCACCATGTTGCATCTAGCAGGTTTTTACATATGTAAATATATGTACATCTACAGTGTTCTTATTCCTGCATTATGTGAAGTCGGTTCATTCATGTTGATTTTATCTCTCATATGATTTCCACTTTGATCACTTCTTCAAGTGGAGTGTCCAGATCCATGTTTCTGAGTAACGCAAAGATCTTTCATGTGTGTTCAAGGCACCTAAGAATAACTTACTTTAGCTTTTTAACAGCAACATATTGCAGTGTCTTCTTCATCTAAGGTGTTCTGTTGCCAGAGCTGCAGCTTCCTTTTGATTTACTGTTAAAAGGTTTTTTGGGCTTCCTTTGTCTGTATTCCATGTTTTTTGTTCTGTTTCACTATGGATCATTTTGCACAATTGTTGTTAATTATGAGTTACACTGAGGACTCCAAATCCAGTTGACAGTACTCAGATTTTGAATGAGGATGTCCCTGTGTGTTTCGGTGAACTTTTTAATTTTTGGCACGTTAGTTTTACATCATTAGTCATCTGTCTCTTCCTGGGTGCTTCTAGGTAGATGAAGCTAGAGATTTCAAAAAGTTGTAACAATCTGGAAGACCCAACTTGTGTTTCATATTTTGTATTTTATATTTTCTATATTTTGTGTTTTAGAAAGCTACTGGGGTCAAGAGCAGAAGTTAAATTTTCTTAGTGGAAAGCCCATTCTTTCTAGATAAAAATAAAAAGCAGACAAAAGGTTATGTTTTAGTTTGCTGTCAGTTAATATTAGTTGTGCTTCATGGTGAATGGCCATAATAATAAACAAATAGGAACTTGATGTGACTTCCTTAAACTAGAGAAACAGCTGAATCTATGTAACAGTTAAATCCTAACATAAAGACAAGGAATACAAAATACTACAAATACTGAGGTTACTCTGTATCATCATGTCTCTTCTAATCAGATACAAGTTTTAACCTTTTCAAATTTATTTTTGGCATATGTGGTTATGGTAGTGTCTAGAGAGTTTTGACCAGGAATAATTGTTGTAACAATGCAACAAAGGATTTTGTAGTATACACAAGTTATGAACTTAGCTCATTGGGGCAGAGACTGTGTTTTAATTTGGCTTGAGGCTCAGAATAATGGACCCTGAGTCTTATTTTAGTGCTTCCACAAAACATAGAATAATTTTTTTCCGTGTACAGCATTTTATTTGAGGATTTTAAATATAGACTGAATGTCTTGAAGTAATTCTATGATTTCACTTTTTTTTTCTTGATGTTACCCATTTTTACATACTCGGTTGACATTCACCATTTTGTCAAAGTTGGGAGATAAATGGGAAGTATAAATGGTCATCACATGACTGCTGAAATTAGGAAATAATCTCAGATTTGTTTAATACTACAGTGTTTACTGATGTATTTAATCCATGAATGATGAGGAAGGCCATGGGCAGCAATCGTACGTATATTTGTATTAAGAGTCTGAACAGGTAGCTCATTTAAGAGAGTGTTATTAGTGAAACCTCTTAGCACTCCTGCATAATTATGCTGTCTTTCCACTGTTACCTTTTCAAACCCCTTGGAGATTCCTCAGTAATTTATTTCCTGCCATTTAACAGTTTTGAGTACTAATGATGATGAGAAAACAGTTAAATAGTTTCTTTTTTCAAGTACCAGGTGCTGAAAGCAACTGAGAATGTCAGTGGTTTTTATAGTGGTTTCCTGTACATCTTGTGCAAGCTTCTTTAAACTTGAGTAGTTTAAGCCTTTGTCAGATCAAAAAAGATAAAATAAATGATTTGTAGTCAAGGCATTGGGCTGAAACTAAGAAATGTAGTTCTGTGTTTGCTTGCAAAATAACGGTGTTATTTCTGGTTTGGGTGTTGCAACTTTGTTTAATGTGACACTGATTTTTGGGACAGTGCTCCCAAACCATTTTTAATATAAGATAGAGTAGTTTCTTGAAATCAGCAATTCCAGATTGCAGCAAGTAACAGAGTGGTAGTTATTTCCAGAATTTGTGCTGCTGTGTTTTTTACCACATTTCTGTTTATCTTTTGAGATTTGATTACTGGTTTTGGGATTTGAGTAAGGTACTTTTGCATCCTTCTGCTTTATCTTTTAAAGAGCTGAACTATTCCTTCTATTTTTCTCTTGTTTGATATCTATTTAGATCATAAGATGTTGAAAAGAGATTATTCGTGTTTTGCCGGTTGTGACTGTATGGCATTGAACAGTGCAATGTACAGGATCTAGTTTCAGTGCTGCAAGCAGGGAACAATCATAAACAGTCTTGGATAGGGCTATCCCTTCTCTATGTAAGATCATCTTTAACAATATTGCTTTACAAAGATATTTGCCTCCCTTATTCTGGGACTCCACAACCCCTCAGGCAGTTCATTCTAGTGTTTCACTATTCATTATCTCAGTGGCACACAAGGCAATATGCTAGGAATATTCAGACCAGACATTAAGAAAAGCTTTCTAATAGAGAAGACACATTCCTTCCTCTTTTCAGTGGTCTTTTATGATCTTATAGGCTGGTATGTCTCAGACTTCTCCAGGCTAAACGTTCCCAGCTTGCTTAGTCTTTCCCCTTAGATCACACGTTCCAGAACTTACTGTTAATCTCTTTACTTTTATTTTGGAATACAATAGTTTTGTATTTGGATATTTGGATAAAGATATTTGCATCCAGAACCAAATGCAATACATTACTACAATTCCAGTTTCATCATGAAGTACAACATAAAGAATATTTTTGTGACCCTTGTGGGTTCTGCTGATGATCTGAAATGCCACTTTAATATTACCTTGCTGTTGCAAAGGAACCTTTGTTTAATTCATATTCAGTTAGTAAAACATGTAAATTCTGGGTACTTTTCTCTTGCATGCAAATTTTTCAAGTCAGTGAATTACTCATGCATAATTGTAGAACTTCCCAGCTGATTTTCAACATTGAATTTTACCTTCTGCTTTCAGATTTCATGTTCCAGTTAGCTGCAAACATTTTCATTTCTATCTAGTCCGCCCAAAACTTACAGTTCTTTCTAGTTTTGTGGATCTTCAAGTTTGATGTACATCCTTTCCTCTCTAAATATCTGTGTTTATGATGAGAATATTGAAATGATCCATGAATAGTTGATAGTATTTTTTCACATTGACAAATAGTTAATAACCCCTTTGGGTGATATCCAACCAGCTGATAATTTGTTTTCTCATATGATCTTACTTAAATTGTACTGCCCTTCCCTGTAGTCTGATGTGCAGAGACAGACATCTGTCAATGTATTTGAACTTTGGAAGACAATATTGTCTGTTACTCTTCCTCTGGTTGTTTGGTGGCAAATGTATGTGTGTCCTGCTGGGACGGAAGTGCTGACATATAATTTGCTTGATTTTTTTTTTTTTTAATTCAGTCACTGTGTTTGCACATTCTAATCTCTAGGATCACAATTCTGTCCCCAAGATGATAGTGTGTAGCTTCCTCAGACTCTACTGCAAGAATTCTAGAAAAAAATCTTAGCAAGTGCTTTAGAAGAGCACATGAAAACTGTGTTTTCAGATGTATGCTCTCAACACAGGATTTTCATAAGCTAGCTCAAATTTCATTGTAGGCTGCCATGTTGGTGTGCTGTACCCTTGCTGATGAATTCACTGCATATACGTTTGTGTAGAGCAGAATACAGTCAGTAGGTATTCTAATGCAAATATCAAGCAACTAAAATAGTAACACATTGCACACAGTAAATAGTAGGCAGATGGGTTGCTCCTGGAGATTGTGAATGTTCATAGGAATCAAGAGGGTCGTGAGTTAGTTTCAGATGGCATTGATTACCGTGCTGAGCAACTTGGACACCCAAATCTAATTGAATCCTTTAAAAGTGCAAGTTTAGTGTGTCTTCAAGGACACGTAAGACCTGTTGATTAATTTCTGTGTTATGGTTTAAGGATTTCAACTGCAAACAGAAGTTAAAACCTCTTGATGAATGTGCCAATTCCCCCTATATTGTGAGTTCCAAAAATTGCTTTGATGAAAAAGAAGGAAGCTGACTTGGCAGAATGTTAGACTTTGTCTATCTACATTTTATTAAAAGCTTACTCAGTTATTTGGGTTTTGCATCTTTGATTTCTGTTCCTTGAGGGAATCAAGACCCTGTTCTTGGTTTAGAAAGACTTTACTGTCTGGATGTAAATGCTATTTTTTTGGTAATGTATATAAGGCTCACCAGACTTATCAGTAAAGTATCAACTCATAAGGACTTGGAAGGAAAGGCAGCTTCTCCCTGAAGCTCCAAAAATACTGAAAAGGGAAAAATGCTGATAGTTTTTGTTTTAGAGCATCTCATGGCTTTTAAGCCAGCTTTATGATTTTTGCGAGATCTGAGTGATTCTGAGTATTGGCATAATGTAATAATTCACTGTACCATCTGCTGTGATTCCATCAGAACATACTCCCTTTGACATCCCAACCCCAAAACCAGTTCTGATAACATTGCTTCCAAGGTCTGTGCCCCTCTGTGTCTTCGAGGGAATAAGCAGACCTTTAACGTCTGAAAGGCTGTTAGAGACAAACCTAGCCTCTGCTAAATTTAAAATGCTGTTCAAATCCATTGTAGTTGTTCTGATGTCACACTCTAAGAATGTCTTAAAGCATGTATGTAAACGAGTTGTAATGAGAATTAGAAACGCTGCAGACTGGATGTCTCCGGAACCATTGTGGAAGTGGCTGCAGTGGAACTGGCAGCAGTTGGTGGTTGGGTAATGGCGTGATGAGAGTTTCAGCTCAGGCAGGGAAGATGCTGTGTTTGCCACATGTGAATTAATATAGTGCTGCTTTTTTACTGTCAAGGGATTAGCACAGCATTTTTAAAAAAATATTTGAAGTATAGCAGAATAGGGGAATAGCTGAACCCATATTGCAGACAGCTGCTTTTTTGAGCTGATGAGCTAAGTATCTGCTGTAGCTGGGAAGCATCAAATAAGAAATTAAAACACTGCCAATGCATGTGATAGGACTTTCAAAATACCAAGTAAGAGCTATGCCCTTCAAGCAAGTAACCAGAAAAAGAATGAGAGACAAGAATATCTGCATACCATTTGGACTAAGCTTTCCTGCCTATCAGTAATTTGTATGATAACCATTATTTTCAATGTATTTCTGAGTCCATACTTTATGAATATCAGCCAGTGATTGAAAATAGAATTGTGAAATGTGTTAGAGAAAAAGGGATGTGATATTGGAAGTGATATTTGAGTTCTGAAAGTTCAGCATTTACTTTTACCATTCTAGTTCTGTTTTCTTCTAATATGAGCACTAAAAACTACGAATAAATTCAGACAAGTTAGACATTTTTCTTTAATTTTGTAACATCCATTAGTCCAGTGCTTAATATTCACTTACAGAACATACCTTGCTGCAAATGCAGGTTAAGTAATAAAAACTAGTGGAATGATTGTAAAAGCTTCTTCTCAGTATGTAGAAAATTTCCTTTATGAGAAATCAAATTCTGTGTTGTTGTTCATGCAGCTACATATAACTGGGATTTTATCAACTGATTATTTAATCAATTGATACTGCACTGAGCTGTATCCCATTAAATCATGTACTAGTAGTAAGGGAAACATTCTGAGGCCAGTCATGCCCTTTCAGATTAATCTGTCAATAAAATTAAGAATACCAAGTTCCTAGAATAAGGAGTATATGGACTGCAACATCATGCTCAATTCTCTTGGAAATCAAGTGTGTGGAGAAGCAACCATAAAAATTTGCCAAGCTAGGAGGTAACTCAAGCACATTGAGTCTACAGTGATTAGAAAAGGAAATTGGAATATTGTGTGATTATAATCTATTGTTTGACATCCAGGGCCTGCTCCTGTGTATTTTACTTGCCTCTTTTGGTCACCTGACTGGAGACATTAAGTGGGCCACAGGGTAAGCCAGGAAATTCAGCTCTTGGCTTTCCAAGTCTGCAACTGCAGCTCAGTTGTTTCCCCTTTCCCCTTCCCCCTCTCTCTTTCTTCACAGCTGGTCAGCACATGCACAGTAATTGCTTAGGGCAGGTAAGGCAGATTTGGAAAGATACAGATGGTGCACATGCAAATCTGCACTAAATTTTTGGAATGCAGCAATGGGGTGAAATTAATGTAAAGCAAGATTTCTTTTATGTTTGAAGTTTCTAAAATTTATAAAAAAGAGAGACAACAAATTCACTTAATAACCTTTCCTTTTCTCTACTACTACTAACTGAAAAGGTCTGGGATTTTGCCAAAATATTACACATTGCTCAAGAAGATTACAAAGAAATCCCAGACATGCACTGGAGAGTTATTAAATTTAACATTTCTAAAAGATATTTTCAACAGCTAAATCCTTGTTAGAGCATTGTTTTCCTCAACTTTCAAAAGCTGCCACAACTCAGTCACAGATAAGAACTTCCAGCTTTTTAATTGATATATAAATTGAGTTTAAAACCAAATCCACTACATTTCCTGTGGTAAAGGAAACACATACTCTTCAGTTTGGTTTGTCTCTAATTTGAAAATCATGTTCTCAGGAAATCCTGCATAATTTTTTTTACGTAAACAGGAAAAGTATTTATTTGCTTGGGGCTCTGTTTGTGTGGACATGGGGGTGAGCAGAAGTAGTGTAGATTCTGGAACTCATGTCTTAATGAATATTTTCAGAATAAAGAAAAATATATTCCAAATAATGTAATTTTTTTCTCTGATCATGGATGGGCTAGTAGGTAGGGGTTTAAATGCTTTATTTTCTCCTTTACATGTTCTTACTGTTTCTCTGAATTTCAGTAATGAGGGCAATTAAAAATGAAAAGATGACAAATTTGTAGGGAATGTGTCTTTTTATTCCTTTTCAGGTGTTCTTGCCTTGACTGCAAAGTTGCTTTTTATCATCTGGAAATGAATGATTTGTAAAAAGCAATTGTAAAATTGCTGCAGGATTTCAGCCCTCACATCTTTCACTGCTCTTACCCCCTCAAGGCCCTAAATTTACTTTTGCCATTTGTAGCAGTTCAGTTGAGGGTTGAACTTCCCCTCTTGTTGCTTGTGAGCTTTCCTGATTTCACTTACTGTTTGAACAAGATATATTGGATTTTATTTTCTCTTGTTAGTATGAACTCTACACTTCATACAATCGGTTTTGTTTTCAGTTAGAAAATAGCGTTACACATTTTGAGTATAAATTGTGCAGTAAGTAGGCTGCTTTTTTTTTGTGTGGGTGGAAACAATCTGTAGAGTTATTGCAGAAGCTGAACCCTGTTTAGTTATAAAACTTTTGAAAGAAAAGGACAGAGATTTTTAAGGAACTATTTGTGGATATATTTTTTTTAAACCAGGATGTGATTCAAGCTATTATTTAACAAAAGGACTTGACAACCTCACCAAATGCAGAGAAAAATTAAGTATGGGAGCAGGTGCATGCTTGCTTTATTTGGACTTGTTTGTGGCATTTTCTTAAAAGTTTAAAGTTCAGTATATCACTCTAACAAACTGTGGTCATGAACTTCATAGCTTCAGGGGAAAATTGGAAGCAGTGATAGTCTTAGCAGAAATGTTAACACTAAAGTTACTCAGAGAACATAGTTTAGAGTGGAAAATCAGGTTAGTTTCCTCTTTTGTTTTCTCAAGGGTAAACTGTGAGTTAATGTAGTAACAACAAAATGATAGGTATTTCTTTATAGGTTTTTTTTTAATTCAGTGAAACAAACAGATTTTTCCAGTAATCATTCTAAGAGGTATTTTAAGTATTCTAACCCTAAATAGTAATTGTAAGTGACCATATGTTGCCATGAGAAATACTTTGTGTGTTACGTTGCTGCACATAGCAGGACTTGCCATGGAAGGGTATTCTCAGGAGCATTGAACACAGTTTGAAATGTCCATTTGGTGAAGTCATACTTGTGTTAGATTAATAACAAAGATATTTGCCTCTTGTAGGTAATCTTGGAGGGGTAAGCAGGTTAAGCTACTACAGATTAGTTTTTTACCACACCTTTTTTTTTTTTTTCCCTACTTTATTTATTCTATAAGTACATACATCTGAAAATTTTGATTGCATGTTTCCATTTCTTGTGTATGATCCAGGAACAGGGCTTGAATTCTGATTGTGAATATTTGAGGCATCAGTTTATAGGAAGTTGTAGTCATTCCATTTTATATACATGGGCTCTGCCAAGTTACTTCTTTTTCTCTTTGAAACAAATTTTAAATGCTTCATAGTGTGATTTTTTAAGCTATTTCTATTGTTTTTTGAAGTTGATAATTATTTTGGTGGATAATCTTGGTGGGAGTAGTATGTGTGGTTTACATGCAACTGCGAATTTTAATCAGAAACCTTGGATATAGTTCCAAAACTAGAACTAGCTACCTTCTGCATGTATTTTACTTGTTTTTAAGCCTTGTGGGCAAATGTGTACTATACCCCTGTTATCTTTATATAAGCAAATATTAGGAATTACAGGGAGAAAAGTAAGAAGCATATGTCCAAATAATTCACTGTGAAGAATTGAAAAGCCTTTGCAATTCCTTTAATCAAAAATGCCAGATGAAAGAAATTTTTAGGCTACTGATGCCATGTGTGTTTGTAGTTTACAGGTGTGAGTAGTGTAGGTGTAAAGGATATTTCCCAGAAAATAAGGGATAGGAATCCCTCAAACTCTTCTCAACTATGAATATAGTTTTATAGTTTTATAGTTTTAACCTTTTTTTTTATTTATACTTTGTGGGTGTTTTTAACAACTTACCTTTGCCGTTCTTCATCATCAACAGTATTGCTCTGCCAGCAAAATCTGCTGCTATTAGCAAATTTTTGAATACTGACTTTTTAGATGGGATAACAAATGATGTTTTCTTCTCACCTTTTGGCCACTGCTAATGATGTCTATCTTGTGTAAATTAGTTAACCTGTAGCCACAGAATAGCAGCTGTTTTCTGACTTAGCCTTAGATCAGGTAGGAAGGCTGTTAATTGTGGTGTTATAAATTGTTTAGTTGCCGTGTTTATAATAGTATGTTTATAAAGGTCTTAATAGATCTAGAGAACATACTTTCCCAGGATTTCATTCTGTTTATACATAAAGATATTTCTTTTTTAGTATTCCTTTTCCTTCACTTTAAATTCTAATCCTATATTTTAGGAATAATTAAAAAATGACAACTTTTTGCAGGTATTGCCAAGTAGGTGGGATTTTTTTTCGTTTTGGAAACAAGGGGAAGGTGATATTTTGTGAGAAGTAAAAGTTGAATCCGCCTCTCAAAATTTGATCTAAATCTTTTCTAAGACTTCATGGGGTGCTGCTGTAAGACCAGGACCTTAATTCTTTCAAGAACTGCACAGTTTCCTATCTTAGAAAACTTCTGAAGTGGAACTTCTCTTCGTACTCATTCCATTAATCATCATGCTCTTCAGTTTATGACTCTGGCCAATGAATTCAATATCAACTACTTGAAATAGCAAGTCTCCTATGTCTTTTCCAAGATTTCTACTTCATACTTCTGAAGATTTTTCTTCTAGAAATTAATGGAGGAGAAACCAAGCCCTCATATTTACTTTACATTTAAAATGAAGTTTTCTTTGTTGTATCTACTTTGATGACCTCTTTGCCTAGAACCATGGGTGGAAAAATAGACTTAGAAGAAAAAAAAAATAAATAAATTTAATTTCTTCAGTGATAAAAGCATTATAGTATCACATTTTCATTGGCAAAACTCTGCGGTTTTATTTGCAGAAAATTGGCAGAAACAACTGCAGGCAATTACAGGCTTCAATTCATCAAGGTACCTCAGCATATATCTGACTTTAATTGAGTGAATAGTCATTTGACTTGAGGGGATTATTCATGTTAATAAAATTAGACATGTACTTAAGTAACTTGGTGAATCAAGGCAATAGTGACTTAATAGCATAGTGAAGACAGAAGAAGCATCTGTAAGTTGCACTGTAGATGTTCTTTGATTGCTCTGGTTGTTCAATAATAGTTCTCAGTGGGTGTATTTTCTGTTCCTTAATAAAATATCCAGGCTTAGTAGCTGTATAGTTTTGTGTTCATCTGCTGTGGACAGTACCTTATACTCCAAAAGAAAACAGTCTCTTACAAAAAAAGTGAATTGAACCTGTGGAGGGCTGTTATGACTGCTCTCATGTACATTAAATATATTTAATAAATCACTGTTTTATTTTACAGGACAGCAGCCCATGGGCAAGAGTACTATGCATTTCCTGCCAACTGTTGTTTGTTAAATTTGCTAATTTGATTTACAGACATGGTACATACCATGACCAGTTTGCATCAAGGGACATACTTATTTTTCATCTGAAGAGTTTTCTTTGCTATGTATTCTTATATGTAAGTGGTTTTGTGTTTTAAGGACGGATTGTGTTAGATAATTCTGCCTCAGACTCTCCTTCAAGGGTTTTGTGAGGAGGCTAAACAGATTTGTTTTGGAGGGGCAACAAGGTAATATTCTGAGGAGGAAATGTTGACCAGAAAGAAACATAGGGGCATGCAATGGAGAGCGACTAAGAATTGCCAACTCAGATTACTTGTGGTTTAAAAGAGGAACATAATTTTAGACAATGATTTGCAGTACAGACATTTATGTAGATCGAAAACCAAGGCTTTCATCCTGATGCAAAGAAGGATGTAATTTTGCTCAGTCAACTTTGTTGATACCAAAATAAAAGAACTGATAAAGAAAAAACCTAAATTTAACAAACTGATGTAATCACTGATGCTGCACAGTTCAGGCAGAAGGACCTTTTGTCCTGCAAAGAGAGCAATGTAGTCCTTTATTGTAGTCAAAACAGTTGTTTTTGTAGCTTTGATCAAATTAGACCTTTTTTTCATTCGAATTTGTCTTATTGTCCTGTTTCTGTGTTTAGTACATTCCTACTTTTTCCTCAATAAAATTGCATCCAAGTATTTTGTGTTACTGCAGTTTATCAGTATAACAAAAAAGAATATCTAAACCACTTCAACTTATATTTATTTTGTTACTTAAGGAACTGGATTGCTGGCTAGTGCTAGGAAACTTTCTTTGTTAGAGGATTCTAGTGTCTGGACCTACAAGTCGGTTCCTTTTTCTCCTCTTATCAGGCCAAAATACTTTCTCAGGCATTTGAATGCATGATTCCTTTTATCTTTATGGATACTTTTTAAAAAAGGAAATTGTATTGCTGCGATTTGCCAGGTTTCTATGGCATTCTGCAAAAATCTGCGTATTTATAAGAACTAGGAAAACAGAGGAATTATGATTAATGATTTTGAGAACTTGCAGTAGTATTAATTAAAGCTACATAAAAGAGGCTTACAAAACAATGAAGATTGGCTATGGGAAAGGAACTTTTCGTTATTCCAAAAAATGCAAGCAGAAAGCAAGAAATATGTGTAAGTGTAAGGAAGTATATTCTTCAGTTTGTCAGATGACCTCCGATGAGCTCATCAAACTGAAGAATTTGGCACTTTCATTCTGTTTATTGGATAATGGGAATATATAACAAGGATAATGAAGGTAATGTGATCCAGGTGTACAGGAAGGAGCAAATGAATAGAAAAGGGATAAGATTTACATATCTGATGTAGATAAAGTATGTGTCATAACTCTTATTTCCTTGGTTTCTTTCACTTATCACATCTTGCTGTCATTCCAAAAAAACAACTGGACAGAGTGCTATGGAAGTACATAATAGACATAAAATTAAGCAGCTGCAGGGCTTTTTTTGTGAGAAATGAACACAAGACATACTTTTATTGGTTAGAGCAGGCTTAAAATATTTATACTGTTTTAGGTATTGCCAAAATGTTTTCTCCAAAGACTCTGCATAATTAGGACAAATAGAAGTGGAATTTGATTGGGAATTATTTTCTTATCTCATTGACGTACCAGGACATGAATAAGAAGTGGTTAGTGAACATTTGATATGTAGCATATTGGAACCCTGAAGCAGGTATGTGATTCTAAAATACATTTAAAACTGCTGCATGCATGTATGGATGAGACTTTTAAAATTTCTTTTTCCCCCATAGAACCTTATCCAATACCTTGTTCCATTTCAGATGAAGTGCTGCTGTCTCTCTGCTTTTGAAGTTCTTTTGATTTAGTAGAGTGATGGTTATGTAATATGTCCTGTTACACTATGAATTTAAGATATTGAGGGATGCGCTGCAAGGCCGACACTGCCTTGTTAAAAGAAAGAACTGGGAAATAAAGCTTGCACGTTGCACTTTGAAGGATGCTTGTAAAGCCATATTGTCAACTATTTATAGCCATGGCTAAACCAGAATTGCATGTAGAGAAAAATTTGCTGGAAAGTTCTTTTGTTTTGTAGGCTCACTGAGTAGCAAGGCTAAGTCAGGCTCATTTCTCCTCAAGTAGTGTATGTGACAGTTGATGGAGATATATTGAGATGTATTCTTTTTTAGATTCATAAATCTGGACCTGAACTCGGGCAAGCCTAGTTGGAATGTGTCTTGGTTTGAAAAGACAGGTATCTGTTAGGGGAAACTGAAATTTCCCTTGGAATGGAGAATGTAAAAACCCCTCCTTCCAAATTATTAAAATTTTGCAATTAGGAGCTTTCAGGCAAAAAATATCGGAATAGGAATAACAGTTGTTTACTAGGAATATTAAAAAAAATACAAATGTAGCAGTAAAAAAAAACCAAACAAGCAAACAAACAAAAGTCCTAGAAAACCCTGACAGAGTCAGGGATACAACCTTACACCCTGTTGTTAAGGTTGGAAGCAGTCCAAATAAGTCCTCCTGGAGTAACAGATGTTGTTCTGTGAAGTAGAGATGATTCTGTAGAAAAAAGGGTCCAGTGCTGGCGAGGTGAATCCGGTCTTCCTCTGAGAATTCAGTGGAAAACCAGCTGAACTGGTGTTTGGGATTGCTGGGTTTATCTTGGTGAAAGACTTTGGCTCCTCCCGCTGGGGGGAGCATCTCACAGTGGAATGAGGTACTGTTATCAGCCATGTGAGAGGCCCTAAATGGCCCATTCACAGGGGATGTCCCTTGGAGGAGGATGGGTGGAGGAAGAGATAAGAAGCCCCAGCCTTATCTGGTGTTATCAGGTATCCATTAACAGAAAGCATTCACCCTCTTTTCACCCCTAGATTTACCCTAGAAGAGATAAAGAACAATATCTCCCAACTGGTTTCAACAGATGAAAATAGAATACACATTTTGGTTACATTTTTCAACCCAAGACAGAATGAAATGCTGAAATACAAGCAAAATTACAGAAAGGTAAATCTGAATTACAAGAGTGCTATTTTTAATAGTATAATCAGGAAAGCAAATCCTCTGTACGCAGAAAAAGAACTCCTTCAGTACACGAAGGGTCTCTTGAATAATTTATGGTTTTGCTATGTCTTTCACTATTTAACTTTCAAATGTTCTTGTGAGTAGTAATTTAAATGGTTCTGAATTGTAATGTGTATCCCAGTGGGAAGAAAGCTGGGCCTAAGAAAGTGCCACAAATACTCAAGATTTTTCATTAAAAGCCAGAAATCAAACCCTAGTATATTAGATAGATCCCATCAGAAACAGGTGCTTCCTCAAGTTTTATATTAACTGTATATTACATATATATTAACTATATATGTAACAGTAAAAAAAGCAGTTGAAGTTAAGCTGTACTGATAGATTCCCAACCATGAGAGATTTCTGAAGGAAAAGATTGTTTCTGTATGATATGTAGCACATATTAATTTTTTTAACTGTCAAAAGAAGGAGGCTCATTGGTTAATGCTTTAAAGCACGATAGCATTTGCCAGTTGGAGCATTCCACACAGTAAACTTAGCCACAGAGGTATGTCAAGTACAGAATAATGACTTTCCTAACTTCAGGTATGATTCCTGAATTACATGTGAGTTATAAGAAAATTTTCTGTCAAGGTGGAGTGGGACTGCAAATTGTAAAGAGTTAATTCAATCCCTTAACAAAAAGTAAGTAATGTGTGGCTTTAATTTTTTCTTAAGGCTTCACAACTCATTTTTCATTATATCTCAGAGTAATTGAATAGTTTTAGACACAATGAATTTCTATAGTGGACTTGTTGATTGACCACATACAATATGGCAGAGGGATATGTGGATATGATGTCAGGACAGAAACAACTACTTAAATTGGTAGTTGGTCTATTTAAATTGGAGTAGAAAATGGAGGAGTCTTCTGAGGTGAAGTACATAGCTGGAGAAAATCAGAAATGCTGTTGGAATAATGTATTTATACACACTAAACAATGTTGGACATCTTTATAGAAGAGTAGCAGTTATATATTATGTATTTTCAATGGTATTAGTCTCTTAATCAAGAAATATGCGTAGACTGAATTTGTCATTGACTTCTATAGAATGGTTTCAGTTCACAGATAGAGCTCAAGGGGTAAATTAAAACTAATCTAAAACTTCACATTAAATTCTGTTCTATTTGTTCACAAGTCAAATAGAAGACAGACATTCAAAGCTATTTTTGAGAAACAAAAATATTTTCCTAAAAAAGTAAAACCACAGAGCTTTTTTTTTTTTTTTTTTTTATTTGACAAATTTTCAACATGAAAAAATGAATTTAAACCAAATTAAACTGAAAGAAGGCTTGTGGACTAAAACTTCTGAATGTGGGGTTTCAGCCTGGAGTGTATTTTTTCATGGCTGGATTAAAGACTTCAGAAAAATTAGTTTTGAAGCAAGGTTATTGAAGTTCTTCAAAGCAGTGATAGTACAGTTTTTTATAGGACATAGTATCTATTTGTGTGCATGGCTAATAAAATATCAGTATTTCAGGGATTTGGTATTTATCAAAAGTTATTTGAAAACCATAAAATTCCTAGTTTTTAGATTAATGATTTATATTTTTTTTCATTTAAGATCAATGTTCATGTCTAGTTTCTTTGTCTAATAGCAGTGCTATCCAGAAATTCTTTGGTCCTCGATTTTTTAGATATTGCTTGGTTCTTCAGTCAGTCTGACTTTGTTCAAAGTAGTGCAAATTTTCTGAATGTCCTTTACCCACATTCTGCATGTCTGGTTAGTGTTGTCAGCCCTGGCAGCGTGCATGCAACAGTTGTTGCAGTAGTTATATTCTTATGTTTGTACTTGTGGTGTAGTACTCAAATGCCCCTCATATTGGGGGCATTTTAACATGTGGATAAGATTATCCATGTGTATGTTTGGTTGGTTTACCAAAAGTTGAGTGTCATACTGACAGAGATGTGCTTTTTGTTCCACTGGAGATGTTTGTGCACCAGCATGAGCACTTCTGGGAGTGCTACTCAGCAAGAGCAGATTTGCGAGAACTACAGATTTTGGCCATGTGATCCTGAAAATGAGTAACTGGAAAAAATGGTTTAGTTTATGAATTTTATGAACAGAAAAAAATTCTGGCCTCTTTTCCTAAGTCACTCAAAGTGTTAAGGACATAAGGACTATATTCTCTGCACTCAGTGCATAGAAACATTACAAAAACTGGTGGTGTAAAGATATAAAGAAAGATGTTTTTGCAGTAACTTGGTGGTATAAAAGGTACAATCAACAATGATTTAAAAAAGCATTCTTATGCTCTAAACTTGTGGATGTATTTAAATTGATTCACATGAGTTCTTATTGAAGACAATGAGACTTAGAGTATTTTCCGTTGGAAGAGACCTACTTTGGTTTAAGTATTGCACAGAACAGAAATAGATTTCAAAATTTATTTAAGTCCTTTTTTTTATTCTAGATGATGGGGTGGGATTCACACTCATCTTGTTAAGACATAAAATGCATGAGAATTCAGTGAAGAACTAAAGAATTATTTTTGAAGGAATTCTTTAAGAAAAGGAAAGCAATCACTGTTCTAAACACAATGTGAATACTCAAAATATAGGCCAGTTAGATGGTGTCCAACTAAATTAAGCGCAAGTTCGGAAAGGTCTAGAAATTGTTAACATGGATTCACCTGAAAAGATTCCATTATCAGAGGACAGACGTGAAAGAAAAATCTATGAACAAAGAAATAAAGCTTGTTTGTAAGGCCAAAGACATTTTTCTTTCCTTTGATCATTGTACTCATTATTTTTGGATTTTAAGAGAGGTTGCTCTAATTTTTGGTATTGCTGTATTACTAGGGAATGTTCCTGTAGTGGCAGCTAGGCTACAGTCAGTACTTCTGCTGTTAGAAGTTAGCTCAGGGTCTCTGTATTTAATTTCCACTTTGTTCCATAACTGCAGTATCTTTCATTTCTCCTGCTTATAGTTCTTCAGTTACAGGAAAAAGGACAAAATAAATTTAGACTTAAATAAGTGGAGATTCATATTTTGCTGTGATAACCATAATACACTTGCTTGTTCCCAAGAAACACTTGTCACAAGCTGCTCTGGTTTGGCTTCTATATCATTCTTCTTAACTGATGTATATTCATCTCTTGTAGAAAGTTGATCTGATCATATGATACAGTGTTGAGATTCTTATCCCCAATGGAATATAATTTATGCTGGAGTTTTTTGAGTAGTTAGAATTACAAAGTGGTGTTTGGAGAGTTCTCTGGAAAGATGACTCAGCTTCTTTTAAAACCTGGTCAACATCTTTTTCTTTTACTGTGTCACTTGCTTAGACATATTTAAAAGTGTCCCATCTTATTTAGATTTGGTATCTATGGTTTAACAATTTGGAATAGACCCAGAATGGCAACCTGAGTGATGAGTGATAAAAGGTATTGTGAATTTTGCTTAAATTTGGCATTTCCAAGCTTTTAAAAAATAGAACAAATAAGACTATTTTAGACTACCCTTTCAATTTGTTTTTTATACAGATGGGATTAATTGCTTCACAATGTCTCTGAAGTTGAAAGCAAGTGATTTCTGTAGTTCATTTTGTGCTGGAGAGACATAAATGGTCATTAGTACCCTGTATTTATCTTTGTTACCTAATACTGGATTGGAATCTGTAGTTGAACATCTCATACTCAGTCATGGCTACATCTCATAAAGTGGTACATAGGCAGCAGAACCACAATAACCTGTGCATTTGAGCACTAGAAGAAACAAAGGTATATTTGGCATACCATAATATTTTGAGTACACTGACAGGATACTTCAGTCAAGAGAGCTTCCTTTAAGTCACCAACTTTAACTCATTTTTCCAGCTTCTTTTGGTAACATCTGTGTCTGAAAACTGGAATCCTTCTTATGAAGCAGTTTTTGCAGACTTCTCTGGAAGACTGACTTGGCATCATTCACATCCTGGTCAGCATCTTTTTCCCTGCTATGACATTTGCCTGAGTGTGTGAAAAATTTCTCACTTTATTTGGTTGCGTAACATGAGTTCTAATTTAGTGCTGACTTGAACTTTCTATGCATACACCCTTTTAAACTTGGTTGTTGGTTTTTGTTTTCTTTTCCTGGAAAGCTAAAGCCTGGGCCAGGTATACCAGTCTTACAGTCTTTTGCAGCAGCTCTCTCACTCTAGAGATAATGTGTTGGTGCCAGTATAATTAAGTGTGGGCCACTCTTCTCTAGGCAAGGAAAGCATTTTCCTTTGACACATGAGCATCTTCCTCACTCTGCACCCTTCAAATAACCCACTACCATCCTGTCAGGGAAGAGCTACCTGCTTCTAAGATCTTTCTAGCATTTCATGTCTTCCACTGAATGGTCTTATGATCCAAAAAGGACACAATGAATGAGTTAATAAGCCCAAAGACCATATTTATGTATGTACATTTTTATCTTGCTGTGGTTTTAAGGAATATATCTCTACAAATGATGATTAGCCCAGAAAACCTTTTGCATTGTTTTTTGGCATGGGATGTCACAAGCGATTGATGGATTAGCAGAAATTAAGTGGGACTCACAGTTTTGCTATTTTGCATAGCCCCTGTTGAATGTAAATGAAATATTTATTGGGACCACAGCGCAGCCCACAGATGCTGTTCAATCTTACTCTCATGAAATAAGATATATACCTTTTATTGACCACCCAGTCCATATAGGACCTGTGAATTTGAGTAGAACTAGGATTTTTTGCTTATTTTGTCACATTAAGAGTGGGAAATTTTTTTTAGTTATCATTTTGACATGTGATTTGTATTTGTTATCCTTTAAAGACAAATAATTTTTCATTATGGTTTTTATTATGTAGAGTAAGCAAATACAGTAAATTTGGCCTTGAAGTAGATATTGCATTCTTTTGATACTAAGAGGTTTTGGCTGCTTTTATTATATAAGAGATTCAATGAAACATATTTCTACAGTTTTTAAAATTTATGAGTTCTAAGGTCACTTGCAGACAAATAAGAACATTATTACAATGAGACAATGCCATTCTTTTTATTTGTTTTGTATTCTCAGAAACACCCATAAGATGTATGAAAAGACATGATTTTTAATCATTTTTAAAACTAGTGTTCACTGTGGAAAAATTACAACTGTGAAATCCAGACAAACAGTGACATACAATGAAAGTGCTGTAGGGTGACACTGAAAGCAGATTATGGTTTCTGTAAACCTCTTTTTTTTTTTTTTTTCCTTTTCCCCCCTTTTTTTGTATAACCTGTCAGCTTTATTTATACTAAAAATGAGGAATATTTTTATCTCCCTAATAAGAAGTGTGGTATTACTTTATTGTTGAAATAAAATTCTTAGTGCAGAATGGTACAATATATTCTGCACCAAGACAACACAGTGTGCAAGGGACACACTGCAAAGAATGTTCAGTTTTTGATGCTCTCAGTTGCTTGATTTTTTTAGGGCATAGTGTTGTAAATGTCAAGAGCCTTTGAAACATTTGAAGCAGATGTTCTACTGCCAAAGTGTAGCATTTGAACTCAAAATGAAACAGTTCCCTTAAACCTTGACATTAAGTCTTAACAGTTTCACTTCCCAATTGGATGTGGTATGAAGAAGATAAATAATAGAACTGTAGCAAGATAAAATATTTATTCTCCCATGAGATGGAGAAGAAAAACATGTTTAGCATTTACTTTACAATTTTATTTGTTCTGGCTCATTTCCCTCTTATACTCACATATATACATTTCCAGGCACATGTTAAAAGCAGTAACTAGGGCTTGGCTCAGGCCCAGTGTCCTTCCTTTCCCCTTCCCTTTCAGTCTGAGTTTCTCTCACAGCTTCCCTTAAACTGCCTTTTTGTCCCCATGTTCCTTCTGGGAAGCATTCATCAAAATGTTTTCACTTGTCCAAAATCTGTTATGCTTATCAAATGGATCAATTTCTATGGCAGGCAGTGTCAGCCTTTTCAAATAGGAGTGCCATATTTCAACACTCCAATAAAAAAGGCTTTAATTTCCCAGCTTCTCAGTACCTGCTGCTCCCACTATCAATGGGAACAGTGTGGGTGAGAAGAGGTCACTGCAATGAAAATGTTCTAATTAAGTGTCCACCGTCACTTTGGAAATGTCCATCTCCATTTGTTGTCTCATGAACGTGATGAAAGTTTCCGTCTGACATTTTAGTTATTCTACTGTCTTGATCCACATATCTCATCCTATTTACTTAAGTGTTGTGTGCTTTGCTGCCTGACTGACAGGATCATGTTATACATACTCAGAAGGACATAACAAACTTTTTGGGTCCTGTCACTCATCCTCCTATTGTGAAACCTATGGCACTAGGTTTGTGCCCTTCTCCACACAATATCCTCCTGCTATATTTGTGCTTTGTGATCAGTGATACTTTTTTCCTATGCCTCCCTCAAAGTGAGTCTATCCAAAAATCCTCTCTGCTTGAGCAAAATAGAGGAAGATCTGGAACTGAGCTGCAATGTTTTTTCTTTAAGCTAACAGAAGTCACCCCTCCTGTGGCCACTTCTCTTTTTCTGTGAATCCATCCAATGCGGAAGCATACAAGCTTGCAAGAGTAGAAGAGAAATTTAGTGGATAGTAGTGGGTTTTTTTGTTTTCTTTCTCATAAAAAGTTTGTACTCACAAAAAGTGGCATGACAATGAGGGCATTATTATTCCTGTAGTGATGAAGAAAATCTCTAAGAAAGAAGTGGTATTTTGGTCAATCAGCACATTCTTACACACACACACAGACACACATACATGTATGTCTCTCTCTATATATTTAAATCTACACTGATAGATAAATTGATAAATTATCTGTTCTTACTAAATTTTCCCTGTCATTCCAACTAGACAGCAGAAAATACTTCTTGATTGTCTTGAACAAGAGATTGATAAAACATATCAATTAAAGCATCCAGTTTAATGTGTAAAGTAATGGTTAAAAGGGATCACTCTGTAAGCCTTGTACAGATACGTGTGCTTGAAAATGTGTACTCTTCCAAAGAAAATTCTGTATGAACATCATTAGCGTGGTACAGCATGTCTAGTATTTGTTGATTATGGGTGTGATATTTTTGTTCTATAATAAGGTCTGTGTAGTAAAGTTGGCAAGAAGTCTGTACCATGTACTTGAGTAGACCTTGGAGCCAGAATGTACAAGTGCACTTTCAGAGGTAACCTTATAAAGCAATGCTTTTAAGTGAGGAGCAGTTACTTAACACGGCCTCTATCAACAGCTTGAACTGTGATTCTGTATTGCTTGTTGAATTAGGGTTTTGTCTTCACTGTTCTGTCTTTTAATAATCTGTCTGCTTTGTTTGGCTTCCTAGTGTAATCTTGTTTAGGAAGAAGACGATTTTCAGTAGAAGCTGCAAAGTAACAAATGTTTTCTTCAGATCATCCTCTGTTTAGCTCCTTAGAGAATAAAAAACTTTATCTGCCACCTTTCTGAAGGCTTGGTTTGCTAAGCCTTTGTGATATTTTACCATCTGTCTAGGAAGGTCTTCCAAGGGGGTAAGAGTGAAAGATTATTCAACATACACTGTCATTAGATGGAGTAGTGCTGTGGAATTCTGATCAAACTGCTCAGTTCCTGTATTTTCAGTGGCCTTGGAAACAAAATAATAACAAAAAAAAATGTTTTCTTCCCTTGAGGGTGTAGAATGTAAAGAAATTTAATTTGTCTTATGGAAGAGAAATTTTGTTCTTAGGACCATCATGGTTTAAAGTTAAATGAGGAGATACGTATGCATACACAAAGCAGAATAATTTTATGTAGTTTTTAAATATATATGTATATATATATATATAACCTTGTACCTTTGTAGGATTTAGATATTACCTATCTGAGTGAGGTTAATTCAGAAATAGTTACTGATAGGATGGTTATAGCTATGCTAGGAACTACATGTGTATGTATATAAACATATGTACACACACATATATATAGTTAAATATTTTTTCTTTAATAATATTGATTACTTACATCAGTATTGTAACCATCATTATCTTTTCCCTATCAATTTCTATAGACATCAAAAGGTTCTACAGAGTAAGTAGTAACTACTGTGCGTACGTAAATGAGGAAGCTGAGACAGAAGTTAAGTAAGTTGTCAGCCACAAGGTAGCAAAAGTCTAATTAGAAGTACCCAAAAAGTCACCAGTTTACTGTGTTTTCCTCCATTTAGCAGCACTGCATCTCATTTGGTAAGGTCAATATTTAAATAATAAGTTTATGTTCCTTATACTTACTATGAGGATTGCTTAGCCCAAGAGTATGTTCCAGTGTGAGGATATTCAAATACAATCATATTTTCACCATGAGGATGGTCAGTGAAACGAGTTGTTTGGAGAAGTGTTGCACCCTCCATCCTTGCAATCTTTTGAAAACTGGTTCAATAAACCCCCAAGCCACCCATTCTGATCTCGTTGTTGTCCCAGCAGGAGGATAGGCTGGAGACCTTCTGAAGTTTCTTCCAACCTGACTTATCCAATGATCCTATGATTGTGAGTTCGTATCAATAAAATGTTCCCCTCTCCTCATTTCCATTGTCATTTGGAACAGCAGAAGAAGGGACAAACACTGCAGAGCATCCCTGTCATTATTCTGGTCATACAATTTCATAGGAAGAGCAATGCCAGCAGCAGGGACTGATTAAAGTAACATTTTATGAATTGGTGCTGAGTGGCAAAGGCAGCAAAATTATGTGTGCCAGAAAAAGAGTTTGGAGTGAGGACCAGGCAGGAATTCCGAACAAAGGGGGAAAAAGAAGCAGAAAGACCACAGTCTCCCCACCCTTCTGTAGTATAAACAGACTCACCATTCATGTTATCCTCTTGAAGCAGTGTCATCTACTATACCTCTGCCTAAGAACATATAGCAGCTGTGGTCTGAGAAAAACTGCCCCAAACTCTTCAAGACTGTTTTTAAAGTAAAGTTTTAGCCTTTACTGTTTCCATGACAATGCTTCAGTCATACATTTGTGAATGGAGAATTTATAGGGAGCAAATGGGAAATAGGAATGTGACTCCATCCCTCTGGAAAAAAGGGGACAATAAAGATCAGGACTTACTTGAGGTGTGATCCTGCACCAGTGTAGTTGTGGTTTAGTTGTGCATCTTGGCTCATTTTGCAATGGTGTGAAAGCCATTAGTGCAGCAGAAGTGAATGCTACAGGCCTTGTGTGCCTCAGCTCTGCACTGAGAAAAAGCTTCGTGATGTAAGGCTGCAGGTTGTACGGGACAGAGCCTTACAGCTTTAAACTGCAGGTAGGGGAACATGGTGGAGCAGAGAGGAGAGAATTGCAAACTCCATTTTTCACAAGGTAAAACTACTGAAGTAATATTTCTCTTTAATTCTGCTTTTTCTGTTACTTAGTGTATTTTGCCATATGAATAAAATTGAAATGGAAGTTTGTTTCAAAAGGAAAAAAATTAACTCTGAAAAAATAAAAATCATGAATGTTCTAAATTACTGCAGCTTTTGATTTCAATTTTGCCTAAAATGTATCTTGTTTTTTGAGGTTGTGTGTTACAGTGAGTGTTGCTGTTGACAAACATTTTGCACTGAAAAAAATTCAGTTCTAGAAGTATCCTGATTGATCTGAATTTGAATATATGTATCAGATGGCACCTAAGCATAGGTATCTACTGTATCCCTTAGCATAGTTGCAGAAATAAAGAATAAATTAGGATTAGCAGGAAAAGCTTGATCAACAACCCAACTTGATCAACATAACTCCTGATAATGATGTCTCAAACAAAACAATGGTCAGCTGCTTTTCAGCCTTTTCTCTCACCTTGATAGCTCATGTGTTTGAATGTATTTTTTTCTTTTCGGTTTAATTACTATCTTACAAGTGCAACCAACTTATCTAGTATAGCTTAGTGTATTTCAAACAGAATAAGTGTTATGAATGCCAATCCAAAAGTCCAATTAAAAATATGATTTGGTTTATTAAAAGATCAAATTACAGAATTTCAGTAAAAACGCCCAGTGGAATTACGTTGACAATATACCCAGGATCATTAATGGGTGTACAGGGACGCAGTTTCTAGCACACTGCAGTCCCCAAAAGTTCACAAATTTTCCTTGTTTGGGGCTCAGGTTTTATACACTTTATTTTGCCCCTGGAACAAGATTTCCCCACAGTCTCTTTGTTCCCGGGACCAGTTATTCTAATTCATACTTGTTGTTGGTCAGTTGAAAAGATTTTCCTCCAGTAGTGTGAGGTGTCAATTTTGGGCTTCCCATGGAGTTTATGAATGAAGGGGCATTCTTCTCCAGGGATCAGGGCGATGATGGTGCTCTGATGGCTCTGCTGCCCCTGGGAGGAGAACTGATTTCTTATCTTAATGTGTCCTTCTTTCAGATGCCAATCTCCTCATCTCCAGTTCCCGGCACTTTATTGTGTCCCTCTGAATAGTAGTTACTGGGTGGTGCCGCCTAGGAATTCCAGTTCCATGGCTGGCTGGAATTTGAGTTACGATTTATTTTATATTTTATCAAACCATGATTTTATTATGTTATTATCCCCAATAACCACGGATTAACCCTCTACATTTACTACAATAAGTATAAAACTGTAATAGTATGGATCCAGTTTCTGAATACTTATGGTAAACAGTTATCAAAAAGAAGGAAGGTAGACTTTGAAAGCATAAGCACATCTTTTTAAAAAAAACCTGATAGCTTCTAGAACTTGTCTAGAAGTTATTGATTCACTGGGGCTCAACAGGATGCACCAATATAGGGGTGACAGGAAGTTCAGTTCCCAAACAGCTTAAGTATTAAGTAGAATTCCCTGAACAGGAGTGTCCAATTTTCTGAACTGTGTATGTTTCTAACATAGAGGACTATTATCTTGTAGGGTCTGAGGTGAGAACACCACAGGCTTATCTCTGGAGACATCAGACTGAACATCAGCTTTTCAGTCACTTAGGAGTGACCATGTCAAGTTA
This sequence comes from Cisticola juncidis, assembly GCA_013400215.1. NCBI lineage: Eukaryota > Metazoa > Chordata > Aves > Passeriformes > Cisticolidae > Cisticola > Cisticola juncidis. The sequence continues at coordinate 328,006 of VXBR01007738.1, read as the reverse complement.
CAACCTAAGCAATTACTGTTCTCAAAGCAGTTATCTTTTCTCTCTGTGTAGCTTGTTCAATTTTTTCCCAATATACTTATTATTTCCTCTTACCGTTTCTCATAGCCTGCCCCTTTTCTTACATGCATTTCCCTATTTTCTTGTTTCCCATTTGGACTCTATCATGTCTTGAAAGATATTTAAGATGCATTAATTTTCTCTTTGCTGTCATTTTCCCATAATTTTATTAGATTTTGTACAAAAGTTCAAGGCCTTCATCTGCTAACCTGATGGGAAATGCAAAGATGTGAAAGATCCAGACATCATTAAAGTCCTTCTGTTTCAAATTAAAGTGTCCCATGCAAGTTTTGTACTCTCACAAATAAAGTAAGACCTGTCAATTTGAAAAAAAAAAAGCATATAGACTTCATCCAGATTGTGCAGCCTGGTGCAATTTATTAATGATACTGTGTTGCTGGATAAAGAAAATGTGAACCTGAACTCTGAATTCATCTGACAGAGTTGTATGACCCAGGTGTTTTAGGAACAGCTGAATTTGTTAACAGTCAAGCCAGCAATGTTATATAGTGACATTTGTGTAATTCCAGCACACAACAGAATGAATTTCAAAAGCATAGAAATGTTGGAAGCTTGGGTATGAAAATGTTAAATTTAAACCAGAATATTTATTGAAAAGTATGGAAACTATACTGTTTAAACAGGAAGGGAAGAGAGCCCAAGATAAACATCAGGCTCTTCAGAGAGTAATATTTTGTGGGAGAACATTATATCGCTGCACTGTGAAATCCCACGGACTGCAGGGGGTTGTCCAGGTTCTTGTATCTGGTTCCATATAATACCTTAGCATAATTCTGTACATCGAAAATGCTGCTAAGTCCTTTCTCTGCAATTCTAGTAGAAAACAGTAAAGCTCACAGTTTTGTAGTGGATAGGAGTGACTATTGCACTAGATTTTCAACAGCTCCTATAAAAGAGTATGCTTTTCTTGAAATACATCTTCTTACATGTTTGTATTCTCAATAGCCAGGTAAACCTCTAAATGCAACTCATAAATCATTTCATCTGAAGTGGGAATGCTATTGTCACAGTTCTGATTGAATTGATTTAGACAGGCAATCCAGTCTGACTTTTTAATCTCAGAGCCAGCTTTGTGTTCTACCAGGAGGGAAGTATACCGTGATGAAATCATTCATGGTAACTTTTTCAGCCTCCTGGGAAGAGTATGCATATAGGTTTCCTGTCCATGCTGAAGTTACAGTCATAAATAGTGTTTCATGATACAGAAAGGAGTTCATAAAGTGATGTTGATATTTTCTGATTGATGAAGTATGTGTATTAAAGCTAGTTCATTATTAAATATGTTAGGGAAACTTTTGTTAAGATGGTGAATAATTTGATAATAATTTGATTCACTAGCCTAATTATATTTCAAAGAGCATTTGAGTCTTCACAAAAGTTTTGACAGCTATACAAAAATCACTGTCATGGATGTATTTATTATCAGAATTTGATGATAATCTGTGAAACTGAAGATAACTTGGGACATGAGCTATCTTGGCTTCTGTGGCAGTTCTGGGTCTTGCTTATGAGTTATATTACGTGCTGATTGTTACTGAGCATCTGACCCATAGTGAATGAACAAACTTGTTTTTCAGAGCAAATAATGAGAAAAGAATGTGTAAAGGGTGTTTCAAACTCCAATTGGTATGTCTAGGCTTTTGTTTTTTTAAGAACTGTAATACTTTATCCTGACAGATTTCATTTGATTCCATTTACTACTGGATTTTTTCCAGTGATACAAGAACTAGTCTGAAAGGAGGCCTGCCTTTCTCTTGAAATAGAGTCATGAGACTATTTTGTAACAAGATTACTGGGAACCATGGAAGCCATATGTCTGTGAAGCCAGTGGAATTATACAGAGGAAAGGGTCATGCACATAGGTAAATTTTCTACTCGCTTTTGCTCATCTGTGAGTTTTTATATTCAGAATCACTGAATCAGTTAAGTTGGAAAAGACCTCTGAGATCATCGAGTCCAACTTTGACCAAACACCTCTTTGTCAACTGACACTAAGTGCCACATTCATTTTTGTCTTAAACACCTCCAGGGATGGTGACTCCACCACCTCCCTGGGCAGCCCAGTTACTCCTTCTGTGAAGAAATTCCTCCTTGTGTCCCCTGGCACAGCTTGAGACTGTGTCCTCTCCTTATTGCAGACTTCAGCTGCATAGAACTGCTTTATTCTGTGTCAAGAAACTGACACTTCTTGTGTATCCTCCATATCCTCCGTACCCTCTTTGTAGGAGAAAAAACATTGAATTTTTTCATCAAGGCTGATGCACATGTAAAATTTAATGGCCTCAAAGCTGGCTGATACTTCTGTCATGAATAAAGAGGATCAGAAAATCCAGTTCCGAGTGACATCCTCTATTTTTTGAATTTTTGACTGTAGATCAAATTGATATGTCTTTTGAATTCTGAAGGGTAGTTATTATATGAGAACAAAGTGGAACAGAAAACAATCAAATGTAGCAGACTGAAGCTCTTAATCTTTACTAAGATTAAAACTGTCCCAATATGAAACACACATACACAAGTGTGTTGTAAATTCAGGATAATTTGAATCATGAAATCAATCCAAGCCAGGAACAGTTGACTTAAATGTTTCTTGTAATTAATGCAAGCAAGACACTGGTAATTTAAAAAAAAAAAATTGTCCCCCCCCTTAATCCTCCTTCATAGGATGAATATGCAGCAACATTTTCCTTTGACTATTGTTCTGTGTAACTTTTGTGATGTTTTCCTCCAGCTGACAAACAGGGCACTTGGGCTGACAGATTTTTAGTAACCTTTCCATCTCACACAAAATGATATCCCATGCAGACATGGAAAAAGATGATCTTTGCTGTTGCTTCCCCAGCTAAGCTTGGCTATACTTTAAAGTGTCGACGGCGGAATCCTATTGGTAGATGTGTGGGAGAATCCCAGTTCAGCTGACACAGCCACACTGGCAGAAGCTGCACTGGAAACAGGAAAGTGGGGTTGCTTTCCTGGCATATAGCTATCTCAGGAATATAATATATATAATAAGGAATAATAATACCAGCAAAATAACTTTTCTTACGCTGTAGACTCTTGCTCCACCAGAAAAATTGCTTGCATAGATCTACCATAGCTCCACTGCCTGGAATGTCTTGGACTTGTTTCTTATGTTGATAGAAATAAAGTTACAAGATATAGTTAACTTCTTTAGCTGCTGAGGAAAAAAAAAACCAAGGAAAAACAGAGGAAAACAAGAGAGTGATCAGGTGTGTTTTCAGTGGTATTGCTGGTTTATAATGTGGCAGTGCCAAAGGCTCCTTCGGTATATAGATAACAGTGCCTACCGCAAAGGAACAGAGATTCAAAGTTTATACAAGAATTCTTTTCAAGAAAGAAACATTCGGTCTAATGAGATCTTTAATTAATTAATGCCATTCTACATATATGGCTAATTTCTTTAAATAATTATTAAAGGAAATCTCCTTTTAACTAAGATGTATATTCTTGTACAAAATCTACAAGCATTAGCAGAAACAGATTTTAAAAGAATTTTGAAATGAGCTTTCCCCTAGATTTTTCTTGTCTTCTTGACCACCAAGGGTTTGTAGCTCTAGTCATCCTAATAAAAAGAAATAATTCTAGGTTTTCTGCCAATTTGGATTGCCACATAAACTGGTGGTTGTACTTGTTTAAAGAAAAGACTTTACAAAGGTTATCCTGAAGCAGATGAGAGAAGCTGTGTTAGATTAGAATTCTTTTGCATAGCTGTTCCTCAGCCATTTGTTTAAACATCTTTTGTTTAATGTAGCGTGAAAGGGTGATTAAAATTTTGTTTGTTTGTTTGTTTTGCCAGGAAGGTTCCTAAATAGTGAGATTACATGAAACTCTATGACTAGTGGTGTCCTCCATTCTAGAAATATAGTATCTCTGGAACTGGTCAACAAGTCTGTGGGGCCTTATCTTTCTTAAGGCCTTACGTTTCATATCTGTAGAGAGAAAGCACACTTTATTTTAACACTAGATTTAGCTTCCTACATAAGTTGTTACTTAAAGAAATAGAAAGATTGGATTTCACGTTGCACAATATTGCTATTATGCATTAAGAGAAGCAAATTTGTATTACTGTGTTCTTCTGTGTATTGGAAAGCAAGGTGCAATGTGAAATTAATCTGCTTTTCCATGAAGAATGTGAATACAGTAGGGCTTACTTACGTGGATTATTTATACCTTAGCCTATTCCTCCAGCATTATTACATATTTAAAGAGAGCATATATGATCTTTGTAGCAATAATCTATCCTTTCTTTAATGTTTCTTCTGTTGGATGTTTGGCCTTTTATTTTAAACATTTATGGTTAAGAATAATATATTCAGAACAATAAATAAAAATTGATGGAAGATGGAAAAAATCTAAAAAGCAAAAAATCTTCCAGGTCCTAATATTTTTTTTTTTTCAAATTATTTAAAGTTAAGCTATCTTCTTTTAATGTTTTAAAAAACTTTATGTCTGATTATTCCAATAGTAATTATATGCAAGATTATGGCATCTGTTTGGACCCTACGCATGGTCAGACAACATTAATGTAACCAAGCAAAAGCCAAGCATGGCAAAAACAAGAGATGAGGTAGTACTCTGTAGTGACAATGAATTTGATTTTGAGAGTTGCATTGAAAATGGAGCATGGATTTATGGATTTTGTCTGATCCCAATGCCAATCCAGTGTTACTCTAGTGGATGCACATCACAGTGGAGCCTTCTCCTCCTGAAAGGGGAGAACAGAAAGCACACACTGCAGCTCAACTCCTTTTGGGAAGACTAACACTATGGACACCTCTAGCATGTGACAGGTTTTTTATTCCTTGGGTAACAATACTTTTGTATTTCTCTGTGCATGCCATAGAAAGTAGTTTAAGAAATGGGCACCTCTGTCTTCTGTTTAAAAATGTTGTAGGAGTGGAAACAACACAGTCCAGAGACTTACCTGTCTGCAAAACAAAGGAATGACAGTCTAAGAAAAGAGACTGGTTGTGCTATTCTTAGTTATATTACAGAATGCAGTCTTAAATGAGATTTTGAAGGTTAAGGTCCTACTCTGATTATACTGTGGTTTCGGAACTGATTGAAAGCTATTTTAACCTGGTTTTCTGCAGTGGATGTTTTTTTAGCTGTTAGTAAAGTTTTAGCTGGAAAATAAAACAGAGAGAGATCATGCTTTGAACTGCAGCAGCATCATAGTTTTGAATTTGTAAGATTGAGTGTCATTGACAACATTGAGGAAGTTTAAATCCCTATGTAATGTACTTATATTTAGTGCAGAATGAGGATCAGATACAATATATCTAATAGGAAGTTGAAACATCAGGTAAGTATTTATAATTTTGAACAGCATAACATTTATGACATAATGTTATGTTTTAGATGCCTGTCACTTTGACTGCCTAAGATGAAAGGAGGTATGCTTGAGGAAGGGAGTAGAGTTTGTTTTCCTGCCCAGTCAACAAGAGAAGTCCCACTTTTATGTTGCTTAATAAAGACCAGTAGTTTTGTTCAAGTTCCTCTGGAAAATGTAAAATTCTAAACAATTTTTTTATTATAGCCTTCTTCTAGTAACAGATGAGTTCAATTTTCTTCGTTATCTTCATAATTACCTTTTTTATGCACCTATATTTTGCATGGCCTATATTATAATAAAAAAGAAAATATTAGATTAAGGAGACATTTAGGTTGTGCAAATTGGTTTTATTTAATGAAATAATGTCTTGTTATTGTTTATTGACCATAGTAAAGTCAAACCAGTTTGCAATGACTGAAGAGAATCTAGTGAAGAATTCCAGTCATATAGTCTTTATAACATAAGAAGAACAAAGGGACTTGGTAATACTGTTGAAGGTTCTTTCCAGATATCTTTTTCTTTTTACATTTGAAAATAATTTAGAATAAATCTGGTGAATCACAATATTACAGCCTTTAATCATAAGCATGCCTTCTGATGCAGACATGGGTGAATGACAAAAAAAAAAAAATCACTTCTTTGTAATGAATCATTATCATTCCATGGGAAAAAAAAATATTTGTTAAACCTTGAATGATATCATAGCATCTGTGGTAAACAGCTAGATTTGGATGATGTGTTACTTTGGGGCATCACTCAGAGTTGTATCATTGTATGTAAACACTTGAAAGAAAAGACTAAGAAAATTACAAAAGGCAAGATTAAAACACAGCCATTGTTCTCTGGCTTAAGATCATAAAAGGGAGGAAATTCATAGTTAAGGATCCAAACCTCAAGTATCTGAGCACAATGCAGTGCCAGCCTTAATTTTACATAACCGTACCCTGTTGTAAGAAGACATTGGTGGTTTGATCCTGAATGATGAGTTATATAGCACTTAGCAGCTGAAACCAGAACAATAATTTTATTTTAATGTTTGGCTTTGTTTGGTGAATAGACATTTTGAATCTCTTGTAATTGTTTTCTTTATCTTTTCTTGCCAATTAAAATAAAACAAATCCTAATAAATAGGATTTTTTTTTCCAAAAGTTATCCTTAAAACTCTGCTACGTAACATTTTGCTAAAAATGAAATGGGAAATTTTGAAGAAAAATCAGTGTCACTCTTGGATTTCAGGCATGTTGAAACTTCTGTGGCAAGTTATAATCTGTATAATCCTGCAGAAACTCAATTAAAAAAAAAAAAAACAACTACCCAAGCAACTAACGAAGGAAGTAGTTAATAGTACTGTTAGCACAGAATAATGAAAGTAGTACAGAGTTTTTAAAGTATCTGTAATTAATTGAACTTCTGCTTTTGTTCTACCTTTCTTAAAAAGTTCTACTCCCTCCAGTTCTCGGAAATTGTAATGAGAGTAGCAGAAACTGCTTTAAAGGATGTCAGACTGTAGATGCAAAATGGAGAGGAGAATAGGCAATAACATGGAGTCCTATCTTGACATTTTAGCCTAAGGACTTTGCTTCAAGGATTCCAAAGGGAAAGATGAGCAATTTCCTGTCAAGACAGGGAAAGTATCACGACGTGAGGCTCACAGGGAAGGATGAGACATGGACACAGATGTGGGTTCCCTCGAGGTCAGGGCAGGAAGCCCCTTTATTCACTAAAGGGGGCACCTTTATACAGGTGCAAGGAAGCCTGTGGATTGGAGGATGGAGTTTCCACCTTCCAACCACATTCGTCAAGGTGACTGTCACTCAGTCTTGTTTGTCCCAGCATGGAATGCAAAGCCATGGCTATGTTCTATAAACATAGCTACTGTTTACATTAACAGAGCGTGAGAAGGTAGAGTCTTTTTCTCTAATATGAAGCTTAGGCTGCTAGGAGAAATCCTCATGGTAACAGGAAAGGCCTTCTGCACTTCAAAAGCCAAAAGTGACCTGCCAAACAGTTAAAGAATAAAACTAGTGTCTGACAAGGTGAGGCTGACTTGAGAGAGGACTGGTTGTAGTTTTCTCAGAGTCATTTTAATTCTGTCACTGTAGCAAGAAGCCACAGCAGTATTTAAGTGACATGCACCCTTTCTGACTTTCTTTCAGATTTGGAAGGATTCACTGGAGTAGAGCTGGGAGTTGAAGAGCCAAGACCCTAAAATACTGTAACTTTCTTGCAACAGGTGGAGCTCTAGTCAGTTTTGAATGGTAGTTTACATCTACATAGAAAATTCACATTGCAGATAAACTAGTCTCTTGGGTGTTTCAGTGAAATGGAAAGGGCCCTGACTCACAGTCTGAAAAATTACAGCCCGTAAGATGAAAGAGTTGAAGTGTTCTGTGATAAATCTTTTGCTCATCAGTATAACTGTGGATATCACTAGAAAGATTTACACATGAAAAAGTATGGAGACAGAGAAGGAAAGAAAACTGCTTTGTGAATATGAATTACTGTGCTACACTGAGCACCATGGATAATAGCTGTGTAGAATGATTGTATCGTGGCAGACCCACAGTGCGGTTCAACCCTTAAAATGTTGCCTCAGAGAATTGCTGAATGTTGGATTTGCATGTCTGGAGTTCAGCAGTTCCCTTCTCTCTTCTAGTTCTCTCATCTCTTTAATGATACATTGATAGGGATTGTCTCTTATTGAAGGGAAACTGCCCCCTTTTCCATCTCAAGGCCCATCCTTGAATTCTTTGAATATTCTCTGACATATGTGTACTATGCTCTGTCTATGAGATCCAGGGCTGATTTTCTCCTCTGATTTTCTGATGAAATCTCTTTAATTTATATTAGAGTATTATTTTTTCTTTTGTTGTGACAAAAGAAAAAGACCAGCGTGTTATGGAATCTCTTTTTCAGATGCTCTCTCTGGTAATTTAATTTCAGGTTTTTGGGGGGTGGTGGTGGTTTGGTTTTGTATTTTTTTGGCAGAGTTACTGTAAGGTGCTTTTACCATGAAGCCCCTACTTGCATGTCAGACCAGAGTCTTGTGTCTATGCTGGCACTGGGCTAAGCACATAAAGCTCCACAGCTTCCCTAAGATACATCACTGTATGAGCTTTTCTGCAGTGTAATGTGGGAAAACCTTTCATCTGCAGGCCACTATACAAAAATGTTTTTAACTTAACTAATTAAACCACGTTCATGGATTTTGTAAAAGCCAGTAGCAAGGCATAGATCCAAGAGATGATGATGTTTCCCATCTGTTAGCTTGAATGCAACTCTCATTTTAAGAAGAGCAGATAATTCAGGGCATGACATGCAGTGAAAAGCATTTCAAGAGTAGCTCATTGCCTTTAGAAGTGATCAGAATGTTTTTCCAGGTCTTTTGTGTAGATATGGAGACAGTTGATGCTCCATATGATGAGTAGCTGCAGAATCCTTACGCATCTTCTTGCGGATCTGGCATGGGTTCTTCTCCAGCATGGAGGACACAGAGCCCTTAGAGCTCTGTAAAGAGCTTTGTGTGCCCGTGCATAACAAGGACTTAATGATGAAGGAGATACCTTCAATACCTAAACTTGCTGTCATGCTTTACTGCTGCTTTACTGTTACTTGGTTTTGGTTAGTTATTTACTGATGCCCACAGTGTGTAATTATGTATTTCTGTGATTGCTTCAAAGCCAGAGGGTTGAAAATGTTGATTTCTCTGAAATTACATCTGCTTTTTCAAGAGGAAGTGTGAGAGTTCTGTTGAAGACACAATTTTGCCCAGCCTTCATCTAGGAAGGATAATACTTGCCTGTTAGTCAAGTTGAGGTTATCCAGATAAAAGGCCCCTGAATGGGGGAGTGGGGGAAGAATGTGTGATAGAGAGATAATCTGAAGATCCCATCTTTTCTATTATTTTAAAATTTACTATCAGCTTATTTTATTTCTGCTTCACATGTGGAGTCACTAAGTGTAGTTGCTTAATGGACCAGCAATTCTCAGCCACTCTGCCTCAAAAAAAGGCAAAATGTGAGAACACCTGTCAGCAATTTTTTTTTTTTTTTTGTGTTCTTAGCAGTATATAATTACATGCTGTTGGTATGATTTGGCCAATTGAGGTAAAATGACATGGTCAACCAATTTAATTGACAATAAAGTTCCTATGTGTCTGCTCACTTTAGAAACATACTAGCTTTCTGACATATCAGAAGGGGAGCAGGGATGGATTTCATTAGGAGTTTCATTGTGTCTGTAATCCAGCTACAGGCTGTTTATGACTGTGGCTGTCCATACTAGAAAATTAGTTCTAGAGTTTGTATTTTTTTTATTTCCGTCTAAATGCCAGCTGATCTCCTGAACATTATCATAACTTTTTTATCCAAGTTTGTGTTTAGAGCCACATTTATCTCTGAAATTATGACACTTCTTGTGCTTCTTTTTGGTTCTTGACAACCCTATGCCACTCTAGACATCAAAGGCACTTGCAATCAAATTCTCCCCCAAAAGGCCAATATTCATATCTAACTCTTAAATCAGGTGTCAGTTTTGGAATAAGTACATAATTTTTGAATCAGATGTTGCTTATTTCTGTGTATCTAATAAAGTTTAGGAACTCCTGTGTCAGTCATTATTCAGGTTGATGCTGGTTTGTATCCACAAAATACCTCCCTGCCAAACCTCTGTCTTGGACATCTGGCTGTGGACAATTGTGTAGAAAGCACAGTCTGCAGAGCAGTTAGTAGAATGACTGACAACTTCTTAGGATTTGCAGAATTCCCATCCCAGAAATCCCATGTCCTTCCTTCCCTTTCTAATGTGAAGAGGTGTTTTGGTTGCAATACTGTCCAGAAAAATGGTCCAACTCTCTCACTTCTACTATTCACTATCACTTTTGTAGTCTGGATGGGAGCAAATGTGATCCCAAGTACATGATAATAATACTTTTGCTTTCCTTCTCCTGACACGCCTGTGCCTGCTACCACCTCATATGAGATCCTTGTTTTAACACGCATTTGTGATGTAAAACTCCTTTCTGATCTCTGTTTACGTTCTGCTAACTGACATGAGAAGAGAAAGTGAAAAGCTGATGGTGCCCTCTGAAGCTATCTGCCTGTCTGCAAGCAGTTCCTTGTAGGTGGAATTTTGACAGTGTAAATATAATAATGATCAGTGGAAATCTTCATTCCCTTCTCATTGCTGTCTAAGGTCATGGTTCTTGATGTCAACAGCAGACTAGCAGCAGGAGGTTTTCCGAAACATCCAAGTGGGAGATGAGCACTGCTGTTCAGAGAGATGTAAGCTCCTGTGCATAGGTACTGCTGAAATACCCCTAGGTCTCAGCCTGGGTACTATTAGCAGTGTATTCATTCTGGATCCCGTTTTACAAGTACTTGTAGTGGCCCAGAAAGCTGAGGAATATTCTTGGGGTTCACATTCACATTCTGCAATGTGGTGAAAACCAGGACGAATGTGAGGTCAGTTACCACAGCATTATAGAGTAGCTTGGGTTGGAAGGGACCTTAAGGATCTTAAAGTTCCAACTTCCTTGCCATGGGCAGGAACACCTTCCACTCAAAGTAGAAGTTATCCTTATTCTGAGTTGGCCTTGATACTTCTGCAGAGTCTCTTATAAAGGAACAGAAATTGTCTAGTCTAAACCTTGAAATGCCCAAACTCTCAGGGTAGGCAATCATATGCCACCATGGACTTCCTGTAATTTATTCTGTTTCCTCAGGTTTTAAGTCTAAAAAGATTTTTAGTGGGTTTTAAACTTCTGTGAGAGAAGGCCATCCTCTTGTTTTATACATTTGAAACTCAAAGTTTTCTTTGTATGTGAAAGGAACACAAATCTTACTCTATAGGGATCTTCATTTTCATCTGGAAGCTGAAGTCCAGTGCACAACCATATGCCTCAGTCATTTGAGTTGATTTTGTGTTCTTTATGGCAGCTTAAGATTGCTTTGTTTGCTTACTCAATGTGTTTTTGTTTTAACTTGTGCAGATTTTGAAAGGAAAAAGATCAAGTAGCTGGAGAAATACATTCATTGTCTCTAAAATTTTATGCTTCAGTACATAACTCGATGTAGTGAAAATTGGTATACCTCCCTGCATAATTTTCTCTAACAGCTATCTTTCCCACTTGTAAGCACTGCTTTGTCAATGTCTAATAAAATGTCCAGGCTTTGTAACTGTGAAAGGAAATGCATATTGGAAGGAAATTACTATACCATAATCCCAGTTACTGGAACTGTCTCTGTATTAATTATTATAACCATTTAAGTGTATTTTGTTACTCTTCTCTATGTATTATTTTTGATAATTTTAAAAGGAAGGTCTAAAACATCCCTGTGCTTTCACCAGCCCGCTGAGGGGAAGAAGATTGAGTGCCCTTATAAATCTGTGCAACTCTTCTCCTTATTTGCTCCTTCTTCTCCTCCCCAAGTGAGGCAATCAGATGTCAGCATCATATAATCTAGGGACAAGAACCTTTTTGCCGTGAAAGGTCATTTCATAGCCAACTCCAGGGAACAGTGGGCAGGCAGCACTTCAGGCTGTCATCAGGGGTGCAAGAAGAGGCCAAGCTTCTGCCAGCAGCCCATTTTAGTCCTTGCCAGTACAAAGGCAGGTCTGTGTGCTGGGCTTGCTGCTGCCCATTGGATGCCAGCCCCGGTGTCACCAGAAGGCCATCTGGATCATTAGGGGACCAGCCATTTGACTTCGCCGGCTCAGCGAAGAGGGAGGCGAAAGCATGATGAAGGTCAGGTGCCAGGCTGCTCCTCCAGACTTGCTGGCACCATCCCTTGGCCTAGCCAGACTGGGGCCCTCAGCAGCTGGGAACATTTCTGGGACAAGTCTCATTCACTCTTTAGATGTTCTCCCTTACGGGAGTTCTTTGCTCTTTGCATGTAGACTGTCATGTGACTGCGCTGTGATGTTTGGATTGCAGTAGCTGGACAGTGTTAAACTTATTTGGCTACATGTGACTAATTAATTAAACTAATTTAACATCATGCTATGTATATTTGCTTTGGGTTACTTTCTCTAAACTGTCTTTTATGAAAATATGTGAAACAATGGTGTTTTTTGCTGAAGATCCCAGCAGAAGCAGTGTGTGTTCACGCTCACTTGTTGGTTGATTTAGGTGCATTGATGATGCTACAGTGTTCTGTCCTGCTATAAAGAAGGCTCTTCAGAAATCTGAGTTGAATAAGAATTTGTGAGTTTCCTGACAGCCAGTCAACAGAAAAGAGCAAGGAGTCAAATTAGGACTGATGCTGATGAAAATCATCAAAAACATCAGTGAGGATGTAACAAGTAACAAGGGTGCAAGACTGGCTGTATAAAATGTAACACTTCCATAACATAAAATAAACAGTTCATGGCAATTATCTGTGGCAAAAAAATGCAGTCCTTTTGCACTTTTCCTGATGTCACTGTGTTTGGCAGAGGTATATATAGTCCTTAACCTTTGAATTTACCACTTTGGTTTACAATTGGGCTTTTCTTTAAGAAAGTGAAAAGTAAGTGAAAAGTTTAGATTTGTACTTTACTCTAAAAAGTAAATTTGCTGATCATGCCAAGAAATTAAAACTGTGGTACTGGATGGTCTTCAGAGTCAGAATCCTGCCCTAAATAAGCTCAGACTCCTATGAATCTCTCATGATTAAAACAGGATTGTTTGATGGATGTTCATATTGTCATTTATGAGCAACAGCTGCCCCTCAGCCATCCAGAGCAACAACAACAAAATATATTATGGCAGCAGAAGGCAAGATGAAACCTCAAAATAAATGTAACAATTCATGAGAATGAAAGGTTTGTTAAAGAACAACATTCAGTATGAGTGAAAACTTAAGGGGTTTTTTCCCTTTCAAATCTGAAGGGGAAAATTGTGAGTCAATTTTGAAAACTGGGATTTTCAACTTCTTTTGTCTCCTCCTATTGTCCTTTCACACAGTTTTACTGGCATACCTATGTTCATCATATTTTGGGGCTACAAGGGTTGTGAGGAGATTTTGTACAACAGTGGATGTAGATTTTAGGGTGTGATAATAGAGGCACATTTATACTGGGTTGATTATTCAGAGCATGTGCATTTGTAAAGGATAATTATGTTTGTTATGCAAAAGTCCTTTTCAAGCTGTAGACATGAAGATCTGTGATAAAAACCAATACAACAGCTACCACTACACAGATTTCCTAAGCTCTTTGTCAGTAGATAATTTGACAAATAAGGTAATAGAATGAAAATTGGTTAAATATTGGCCAGGAAAATAGTAATTTGACAAAAGGCATATTATTTTGGTTTCTAATCGTTGTGATTTTCAAAATTTAAAAAATTAAATAATGCTAAATTTTAGGAAGATAGAATTTTAATTCCAGTAAAGTGATATTAAATTTCAATATTTTTCAGACTAACAGAGATGGTTAAAAAAATACTAGAGAAAACCGAAGTCTAAATTTAATAGGTTTAAGTAATCCTAATAGAACTTTACAGGAAAATTAAGAGGAAGTGGGGTTCTGACCCTTTTTAGGCATAATTAAGCGTTCCACTCAGCAAATGGGGTTTGTTTTGTTATGTTTTGTTGGTTTGTTTGTTATTTTGTTTTTAGATCTCACCAGCACTATTCTTATGGTCTGGCAATGAATTTTTGGCATACATTCATAACTTTAAGTAATGTGCATCCTAGGTGTCTGGCCAGTTCAATATTTAAATAATTGATTAGAGACAAATTAGGGTTTTAAACTAAAACAGACTACATGCAATAAAACTTAATAAGTCTGACTTGAAACCACAAGTCAAGGATACTGAAGAGTCAAGGTTGAAATATTTGAAATACATCCTTAGTTCACTGTACTTTGTTTACTGAGGAGTAGATAGGATTGCATAATGTTTGAGAGATATATTTATTGAGAAAAAGGTGTAAAATAGGGCAAAAGCACATTAGCAGTATGGAGCAAAGTTTTGCTCTCTGCAGCAAAATGGCAGTTTTCAAACAGCTGTTTAGTTTAAGTTATGGAAGTACCAAATTGTGAAACCTGGCCAGTTTTGCACCCTTGTAATTGTTGTGTCATCAATGGTGTTTTTTCTGATTTTCACTAGCATCATGGCTAATTTGATTCCTGGCTCTTATCTGCTGACTGGTTGTTGAGAAACAAATTATTTCACTCAGTTTTTTGAAGAACCTTCTCTTTAGCAGGACATTAAGCTATCAAGACCTTTAAGGTCATAGCACTGCCAGCCCACTCTGAGTTCTAGTTTTTCTGCATTGGGTCATCTGCAGCTTGGAATGCCAGACTGACTGTGGGACTAAGTATAGTCCTTGATTCAATATAAGTCACCAAATAGGTAGTCAGTGTTACAAAACTCACCTTTGGAAGCTACTGCTACAACATTTAACATCAAAGAGTATAGAGGGAGAAGGGACGGAAATAGTGACACAAATCCCGTTCTGATGAGTTCTACTAAAAAGAGAAATAAGGCCTCATTTAGAATGACATTCTAAATAGCATTTTTAAAACCTCATGTTTGAGTACTCAGATTTTCCAGACAGCTATAGCTTATGATTATTGGAAGATGTAAGAAGTATTTGTCATTTCTGCATCACTAATGCCTGTAGGCTGTATCAGGATCAAACTGTGGTCATGTGTGTTGTTTTTCAAAAGGAATGTTTTCATTGCATTCTTTTACTTTTAAAGTGAAACAAAATACAATGCTTACAACCCCAAAATTGGAAGAAATTGTGTGAACTATTGTGTGAGAAGGAAAAAGAACAAGGAAGCATAGCTTGGATTCAGGCTTTTGAGCCATTATAAATGTTGAGAAAAATATTGTTTAAAAACTGGCTCTGCAATGCCCTTTAAAATCAGTAAGCGTCTATTTTAATTCCCATATAAGTAGTAACTGGCTGCTGTCTGTATATATACTTAAATGTTGCTTGCTGTATAAGACCTTGTTTGCTTAATTTCAACCTAACTGAATTTTTATGGCTGTGCTATAAACCTCTCGAAAATAGTGGCTTAAATGGAAATGCTGACACAACATTAATTACACTGGCTCCAGTGTGATACTGTGATTAAAGTTTATTTATTTTGTGTGTGCGTCTGTGTGTGTGTAATTTCATTGTTGAAAAACTAATGGAAAACTAATGTGGCAATGGAGAATGTGATTCTGTGCCTGATATTTTTCAACAGCAAGAAACAGTTTAAATGCCAGTTTACAGTACCAGATAATTTATTTTTAATTGAGGTATAGTTTAGGTATTTAAAATTTTAGAAATTTGGGAAAGTGACAAGTGTCCCACTTTAAAGCTGTTCACTGTTTTCCAGCAGTTTTTAAATGTCTTTTTGGGTGGTGAGGCTAAATGTATATTGCATTAAAAAATGAAGTAAATGGTTTCATTTCCTTGGTAGCATATGTTCTTTGAGATATTCTGGAGAAAAGTCTTATCTGAAAGGATGAGGGTATGCAATCCAAAGTTAGCATTCTATTACTATTAAATATGAAGTAACAAATGTAAAAGTCTGTTTGGTAAATAGTTTGCCCAACTGGTACTTTTAGACTACAGACCTATGTGCTGCATCTAGTCAATTGGAAAATGAGCAGTGCAAATACCATATAGCCAGATGGAAAGTGAGGGAGAGAGAAATCCTGTCTCCAACCTGTTTCTTAGGACAGTGAGCTGGGATTGGACAAGCCTTGGATTCAGTATGTTTCCAGCAATTCTGGTATTAGGCAAGAACTGGATAAAAACATGACATGGTCTGGAGATCAGTTCTAAGCTGTTCTGTTTCCAGGAGCAGTGTTGAGAGTGATACTCTATATTGCCGAATACAGATATCCCTAATAGATGCTGTGATTTTGTGTAAACTTAGCTGCCCTTTGAAGGTGCAAGAAGGGGAATGAATTAGCATTCAGAACACTTTTAGTGGTTAATCAGCTTTGCTTGTGGATCAGTCAAACATCACTTTTTTTTTTTCTGGATTCATGCATATATGGAACTTGAAGGCTGATCAGGAAAATTGTCTAATGAGTTTTAGGTTCTGTGAATTGTATCCCAGGTTGCTAGTCTGTGGTGTGCCTTCCTTGACATCAGTGCTGGTGTTCTGCCTCATCTCAGGGACCAAAGTAATCAGTCCACTCTTGCCATGAACACCTTTCCTAGAAGCTCATGGCATCCAGTTAAACTGTTTTTTTTTTTTTTTTTTTGGCAAGAGAATTTCTGCAGATATTGTTAATGCTAATCTGTCTGGTAGACTGACAGCTGTGAAGCTGCAAGGTAGCATGTCCTGCAAACTGGCAGGGAAGTGAGAGACAAGTAGTGTAGGTTGAAAAGATCAGAGAGGAAAAGTGAAAATTTTGTGTGGAATGCTCTTCTTCAGTTTGCTTGGTAAAAATATTCAGCATTCATTAATCCAGTCCACAAAATTTACATTTTTTTATTTTTGCTGTTTGCTTTCACTGGAAGAGAGTGCAAAGTAGGCAAATAGTTTCAAAGTGTGTGGTCTTTATGGTTTATATGTATTGCTCTGAACTACCACTGACCAAGCTTCTTGGTCTTGTTCCCATTTGTTACAGTAATTAAATATTAAGTTTTTATGAAAGGATTGTGCTGTTCCCTTGAAAGAAAAGAGACTGTGACTCCTCCATGGTTCTGTGGCATGGCTGATATTTTATTCAAACTAGTGTGTGAAGGTAGAGAAATTATGTGCGAAGTTTAGTCCATCTGGAAGGAATGTAATGATTCTGGATCTGAAACAAATCTGAAAATCTCCTACACTGTAGTTCATTAGGTTGCTTTGGAGAGAGAAAAATCAACATGTACTGTAGATGCATTTGGTTGGAAGGACAAATGAGCCTCTACAGGTCAGTCAAATTCTGAATACATCACCTGCTTAATTGTAGCCTTTAATCTGTTTAAGACTAGATAATGCTTGTCCTTAAGTGACCCTTACTTTGAATTGATAATTATACCATTAATACCAGGGAATTACTTCAAGCTTGTAAAGAAAAACCTGTGAATGCTCTCCTAGTGTCTCACTGATTCTGTAAATGAGAAAATGGAGGGCAGAGGAAGGAGTAACACTTGGAAAGCAATCTCTTTAAAAATTGTTAATATGTTTCAAAGCTTTGTTTGAAAATACTGGCCTGGCTTTTCCTGGTGTTGTGTTTAAGACATCACAAGAAGGTGTCTTTGTTCTGCACTCATCCCAGCTGGTCCCAAAGTTTCAGTCAGCCTCCACATGAAGCTGCTTGCTCCTGTATCAGCCTTGGGAGGGAGCACAGGGGAGTGTTCTGGTATAATGCCATCAGAGAGAGCTGCCTGCAGTGCTGACTGACACCTAACTTACAGAAATACTGTATCTAGCCTTTATACAAAGATAACACCATTCCAAAATCTTAAGCAAGATGTTTAATGAAGCAATCAGCCACTTGCTCTGTAAGACCAAGTCCTTGCAAAAATTTGAGTCTCTTTAAATCCTGCTCCAGAAGTCACCAATACCTACTGACTATCCTAAACCCTTCAATTGTTCCCCTCATGATTCGTTAGATGCTTTTAGGGATGCTGCTATTCAAGTTTATGAATCAAAAGGCAGCACTATCTTGAAAAATACTTCAAATCCAAGGGTATCTAACATCAGGTATTCCCAATGAAAAGAGATTTTAGGTATCTCTACAGATCTTAATTGTTATTCACACTGGAACATTAGATAAGAAAACTCACAAGTATGAGTATTTTTACCATATCTGATGTAGTACAAACGTTCTGCTAAGGGGGCATCTGAGAACTTTCAAATATTTCAACCAATGAAAGCCATTTTCAGTAAACAGGCCAATATGGTAACTGGTAATGAAAATAATCACTTTTTCAGATAATTAACATCACCTTTTATCCTCTCCTGAATGTGGAATAATCCTAAAATGTTAAAAAGTCAATACTTTGTTCTGTCGGTCTTTCCAAGTATTGTTTGGCCTCCAAAATCTGTGGAATGTACAAAATGGAGGAGAGTGGTTGATACACAATCCACCGAGACACATACCAACCACCAAGAATGTGGCTGTGCTGCCATTCAGAGGGACTGTGACAGGCTGGAGAGTCAGGCCATCAGGAACCTAACGGAATTCAACAAAGGGAAGTATGAAGTCCTGCACAGGGTAGGAAACAATCCCGTGCATCAGTACAGACTGAGGCTGACCTGCTGGAGAGCAGCTTTGCACAAAAAGACCTGGAGCTCTCAGTGTACAAAAAGTGGAACGTGAGCCAGCAATGTGTTCCTGTGACAGAGATTGTCTTATTAGCAGGAAAATTGTCAGCAGGTCAAAAGAGGTGATCCTTCCCTCTGCTCAGCACCACTGAGGATGAATAACCTCTCAATCCAGTTATGGGTCCACAATGGGGTCTAATTCTGGGGCTTTTGGGACAAGGACATGCTCATACTGAATCAGGTCCAGTGAAGGGCCAAGAAAATAATTAAGGGCTTGAAGCATCTTTGATATGAGGAGAGATCTGGGGCTGTTTAGGCTAAAGGGTCAGAGAGAAGGCTCAAGGAGATCTTATGAATGTGTATAAATACCTGATGAAGGGGAGTTGACCATTACCGTACAAAACTGCAAATGTTCTAGTTGTTTTGGTTTCTGTGTTTTGGACTCAAATACTGAAAACTGACCTGGACTTCTGATAATTGTATTGGAACTGCCATTTCTTTTGACTAGTCCCTTATATTTTCAAGGGTTTTTTTTGTGGAATCAACATACAAATTGAAACACATGCAAAGATGTTTGTGTATGAATTATGATTGCTGTAGACCATATAGATTTAAAATTCATAAAGCAGGCAATAAATAAAACTATTGGTGATCTTTCATTAATGCCTTCAAAGCTGGCAAATTTTGAGAGGCAATTGACTTAGAGCAGTGGAAAAAAAGGCTCTTTTTACCTCATTATCTCCGCAAGTCTTTGCTTCCTCTGGTAATAACTTCAGTTTAATTTGGCCTGCCTCATTATTGTGTAGTCTATGTGACACATCTGGATTTAGAGAATATTTGTGAAACACATAAAACATTCCTGAAGGTGGGTAGAGTTTATATGCCATGTGTTTAGGGAGATTAAAGTATTTTAGTATGCAAAGTATGTCAGGTATATACTATGTTCTAGGATCAAAGTTGGAAAAGTGCTGAGTCTTAATAAGATCCTGTAACATTCACTTGACAGTGTAAGGTAGTGATGCATGCACACTGGACCTTGAGATCTGCCTTTGAACATGCATGTCACGTCATCTACTGGATATTCAGTGGGAATTTACAGACTATTTTCTTGTAAACCCTCAAGTTTTTGCACCACACTGAAAAAGCTACTCTTTTAAACTCTCACAATATTTTTCTGCCTTTTCCGTGAATAAGATGTCAAATAATTTTTTGCTTGGTATTTGTTTCTTGTCTTCACCACATGATGTGCTATGGCTCAGGATAACTCATGGTAGCAACGGGTTAACTCATGATTGTACTCTGAAGAATCTTATCAGAAGGCCTCATTCTTCAGAAAAAGGGGAAGGGAAGAAGGACTTTTGCCTTGTCTGTGTAGTGCCTTTTAGTGTGCTAATGTGAAATAATTAGATGTGATGGACAGCAGATTATCAAAACAAAATCTCATTAAAATCTGTCTGCACTTTGCCCTTACTCTCCTTTGTAAAATAAGATTGTGAAGCTTTCTGTGGCCAGACAGTAACCTGTGGTAACCTGTAGTGTGTGTACATTAATGGGTGATGAATAAAACCATTGTCATCCTTAAATGTTGGCATCAATATTTCGCTAGTAACATTTGGAAGTTTCTGCTTTATCAGCAGCAATGACTGGCAAATAATCAGCTGTTTTGTAATGGGAAGCTTAAAATAGCAGCTGAAGACATTTGAGTTAAGCTTCATGGAAAAAGACACTGCTGCATTTATTATGATACCATTTTTTTTGTGTAAGGATGACATGATTGTTATTTTAGCTTTTTAGACATACAGTGCAATTAAGAATAATCAGTTTTCCCACACATTCCACAGAGCAACTGAAGCACACATGCTAATAACCAGGCCCTTAAATTTGGAATGACTTCCGCTGCTGCATGGGCAGCCAGTGGGTACAGATGCAAGTTTCACAGTGGTATGCAGCTATTGTGTGATTACAGCCTTTCTACAGAGATGTGTGTCTCAACAGAGGTTCCTGATAAAGGATAAACTCTCCAAGCTTTGCCCATACTACCAATATAAATACATTTTGGAGTGCTGAGGAGGGGAATCTGTACATATGACATATACTGTAGGCTTTGCAAGCTGTAGCAGACATCCAGACAAAAAGCTTGAAAGAATCTACAAAAGAATTCTGACTTGTGTTAACAAGAAGTAGTAGGTGGTTGCACCAATCAAAATTATACTGTTTTATATATGTACGCTGATACATACAGTGTTTGACCCATAATTTGTGTGACTTGCATGAGGTTGGTTTTAGAACTCTGAAAATCAACAAAGACAAATCAAAATTTAGGCAGGGTGTTCAGAAAGCAAATTTTTGCCTGTAACTATAGGTAGTAAGTTTATATTGGCAGTTTTAATTCATAATTATTCCCACTAAAGGCCATTTACTTGGAGGGAGAGTCTTACATATTCTTTTATCAGAGTCTGCCATTATTTTTTTAGACAGAGGTCTTTATGAACAGATTTAGCTAAGAAATGTTTATGTGTTCCCATACAAATCTTTTTTTGTATTGTTTTCTCCAATCTTTTTTCTGTGCTTACTGCTCTTCTCAGTGTGAGTATGTAGTACCTTTATATTATATATCTTACTAAACAGTTACTGTATTGGGTCCAATCAGTGGTAGTTTCTTGCATGCTTGGGACTAATTGTTTGCTGAATTTCATCTTTGCTTGCTGTCTTAGACTGAACTACTTAATTAAATTTGTGAAAAATAGATTGCTAAACCTTACAACTAGACAATACTATTTATCATGAAATGAAACACAGAAAGAGCAAACAGGTGATATTTTAACTGTGATGTACAGTTACCTGCATTTCAGAGGACACAATTTTAAAACTTTGACTAAACCAGATGGTAAAGACTCTTAGTGAACGTATTTGTGTCTGTATGAAAGACTGCAAGTTGAGATAGCATATTGCTCTCTGTGAAGAAGAATAAGTCACAATAACATGAGAAGAATTTTAATTATTAAAGTGTTTCCATTCCAGGAATTATATCTGTGTGTTATTTTACCAAAATTTATTGTGAAAATTCACACCTTTAAATGAGGACATGATAGCTCATTAAAAAAAAAAAAAAAAGTTTCTAGGAATGGATAAGTTTTGCTCTTTGCAAGAAAAGATTGCAAGACCTTGCCCCCATTAGTGCACCAGCCTATGCTGGCCTCTCTGGCTTCTTACATTAAAGTCAAACTAATGGTGAAAGAATTTTTCCCAAATATTTGCAAAAATTGGGCTGGTACTGAAACTGCAGTTATACTCCTTTGTGTAAGGCTGAGGTGTGGAGAAAAGAGGAATTGCATTATCCAATTTTAGAAGATGCCCTAACACAATGGTAAAAACTGAGGATGTTGCCAATTACGGATTTTCTTTTTTCCAGTGAAAATCTAAGTGAGATGGTTTAGACTGAAGTGAAAGCTGTTATTTCCTACCCAGTTCATCCTACCCTGTTGTGTTCATCATGAAGTGTGCCACTAAAGCCACTGTAATGAAGTCAAAAGTAAAAATTACATCTTTAAAGTTGGAAAAGAAGTCCCATTTCCTCCATGAGATTTATATTGAGACCACTGACCAAGGAGGTAGCCTTATCTCCAGCTGAAGAGATGTAAAGATGCAGTCTATCCCTTTTATTCCCATGGGAGTTCCTAATTTGTACTTGCTATTTGACAATTATTTTTTGGTTTGTTTGGTCAGGATCTGTGACATGTCAGTGCATCTGTCTGCTCTGAATTAGGTTAAGAGAGAAACCAAATAAATACCTCCTGGCAGGTAAACATTATCATGGTGATCCTTCTCAGTCCTGTAAATGTGGGACACATTAAGTTTCAGGGTGGCTCACAACACATACTTAGCAAATAAACAATTAACCAAGATAACTTCTCAACTCTAGAAAAAGAAATTCAAAAAGGGCCTCATCCATCTTTGTTGATGGATGAATCTGATGGATGAATTTCTTTTATAGAACAAGAGATTGAGTCTCAATGGAAATGTTTAAGGAAATAATTTAAACATAATTTACAAAGTTTCACTTCAAAGGTGTGCTAATATTTTATAGTTTAGTTACAGCTTATCACCTGTCTTTGTTCTTCCAGGCGTTTAAGACCAAGGATGGCTACATCGTGGTGGGAGCTGGAAATGATCATCAGTTTGTCACTGTGTGCAAGGTGTGTTAGGCAAGAGTACAAAAATATGTAATAGTTTCCATTCTCATTAGGAAAATTGAGATGCTGATTCTTCTTTGGTCTCTCTCTGTTTTGTTTCGTTTCATTTTTTGTATGGAAATAAGTGGTCAGTATAAATTCTAATCTGGAAGCTCTGGCTGATCATCTAAGGGACTGATATGGGGTCTGTGTTTTGGCCTTGAATTCAGAACACACTGGTTCTAAAACTTGTAGGTACTGAGCTCCTTTTGAAGTCTGTGCACATCTGATCAACTAAAAAAAATTGAACAACTTAACAACCTTCTGGTTTTGGAATGGTGAATGTCACATAAGTCACTCTGATGC
Source organism: Cisticola juncidis (assembly GCA_013400215.1). Taxonomy (NCBI): domain Eukaryota; kingdom Metazoa; phylum Chordata; class Aves; order Passeriformes; family Cisticolidae; genus Cisticola; species Cisticola juncidis. The sequence continues at coordinate 304,840 of VXBR01007738.1, read as the reverse complement.
TTTCTCCAGGAAGAAATGTGACGCTGTTTCTCCATAAAATACTTGATAAAATACTAACAAGGCAAAGTTAGAGGGTGCATTGTTGTTCTTCTACTTGAATCAGTACCCAAGCATATTTTCCTTTTGAGCACTTACTATGTTCTGATCTGTGCTCAATGAGAAACTTATGGATTTCTTAGAAAAGACTCAGTCTGTGTTTTTTCTCCAGGAACTTGGATATTAACATAAATTAATGACACTCAGGAAATTGAGCATTATTTTCCTCCATTTGTTCATGTCAGATATTTCACATTTCTGTGGAAATAATAACTGGAATATGTAGTAAGACGACAGTGCTGTTTTGATTCTATTTCCATACAGTTTGGAGTATGTATCCTCACCTCACTAGGTGCAGGGGTTATGCTTTCACTTACTTGAATTGGCTCTTAACCTCTTCAAAATTTGCTCAGTGGGTCTTTTTCACAGAAGTGTCTCAGTTACTACAGTCATCATTGTCCTAATATGAATTAAGACTAATAGCTGAATAAGTGTCTACCTGCCACAACTCAGTTTTATCAAAGACTCATTATTTCATAAAGGAAATCTTCCCAGAGTGTCCCAGGACATAGCTGTGAATGTCTTCCTGGCGCTTTATCATCTGAAGTGAAGAATTATGTAGCAAATGCTTGTCATCCTGTCGTCCTTAAGTAAGACAGAGCTGAGGCTTCATCTTAGTAGGTTCTGACACCTTGATATCAGCAAGCAGGCACTAAATCTTTAGACCATGCACTTAATCTGACTTTAGGGTGCAGGTGGGAGAATTACAGAGTGCCTTGTTGCTACATATTTCCTCTGTCATCATTAAGGAGTGAATGGAACCCTAGAAGATGAGGCAAGATTTTAATGGTTTATATTAATGTGTTACCCCAGGATAAAAATTGAGGGAAATATTAGCCCTGGTCTGGAGGCTGATTTTTGTGGTGGTTTTTTTTTGGTTTGTTTGTTAGTTTTTTTAATTCTGGTATTCCTACAATTGAAAATGGGATGTACAGAGCATGGAAAAATGATTTCTTACATTTCAAAGATTAAAAAAGCAGAAAAACCAGTTCAAGTTTTGAGTAATTGTTAGATTTTTCTATACACCAGTTATCATACTTGTTTCTAAAAAGAATGCTTTTTACCCTTATCAGGACATTGTAGGTATAGATTTGGGCTGTTACATTGCACAGAAATGAAATGGTGACGAAGTCAGTGAAATGCTGGAATGAATACCCATTAGAGATATGCTCTGTGCTAAGTCAAAGGTGATTTGGAACTTAAAACACTGTGAAGAGGGGAAGCCAATAAAGGAAAAGAACTTTATTACAGGAAGGCCTGCAACACTCTAGTGAACTTTAGTAAATACAGACAACTAATTCAAACACTGGAATTGCTATTAGAGAATCTTTCTGAGCTGAGTTGGTGCTGAAAATACAGGCTGTATGGAAGCTGTTGCCCTGAAGACACATACTCTAGAGATGTAACAGCTGGCTCAAGCTGTAAACAATTGCAAACATTCTGCTGTATCTTTTCAGGCAAGCAGAAAGAAAAATCTGGAATAATTCACTGTGATATTTTCAAAATCAAAGACAATTAACTGTAGCTTGTTTGAGGACTTGGATAATTGCAGAAAAACTTTGTAACAGTGCTGGCTGAAATGCATTTCATTGTGGTCAAGTGTTACAACAGCACATCCTGACCTGTGGCTGATTTGGTCTGTTTAGGAATACTGGGTGAGAGTCTTCAGAAGACTGAAGGTCTTTGTACAGCGAGGGAGAGTACAAATAGATTTGCTAGTGTTGCAGGACAAAACACAGAGAATGTAAGCTCTGAGCATTCATGTAGAGCTTGAACAAGGCCTCAGATAGATAACACTTTTCATTACAAATGTTCACAGTGAAATAAAGAAAATAACGTGGGCAACATGATGCAAGAAGATGAATGGTGCATTAATGAATAACTTCTCAAGTGTGCATTTGTCAGTTAAAAAAAAAAACAACCAAAAAAACCCAGAGAAGAACATATATAGACATGTAGCTTTACACCAGATGGACATTAAGTTAAAGCTGAAATCAGTAACATTAATTAAAACAGTAGAGTGAGTGACTCCATATGATCATTTTTCATATAACTCACTAAATGGAACCATAACTTTCTGATTAATTTCCTGTTTTTTAAGCTCACATAAGTATTCACTATCATTTACTTTGAACAACTTTACAGGAATTTTTTTCTAAAGCAGTGATTTTTAACTCGAAAATAGCAGTATTCTAAAAAAAAATAATTTTAAGGGGTACCAATAGTATTGATAAACTTCCAGACAGAAAAATTTAGCTATTTTCTAATGCTAAATTATGATATGTTTTGATTTCCATAAACTAGATTATATAAATGCAGAAGGAAAAGAAAATATGCTGTGAATTTAAATATTGATGTAACATGCTAGATTGATGTTTCATGTTACCTTGCAGATAAAAATCTGTAGAAAGGTTTTGTACCATTACCATTGTTCTAGCATAACTTACAGGTACCTTGTTTCCATGCTTAGTTTTGTCACTCCAGGTGAACATTATGTCAAAGACTACTATCTGTTTTTTAATATCTCTAAATATGTGTTGAAGGAATATCTGTTTTGCTAACAGTTTTATATTATCAAGAGCTATTCTCTTGTAAAGGAAGCTGTATCCTTATTCACTCCAGCAAAGTCAGGAGTCATTAAATGATTGTGGCCTTGGTCTAACCCAGTGTTAGGGGAATTAGTAGAATGTTTTGTTTGAGGCAAATATCAGAGATTGACACCAACTTACACATCACTAACATGTGGTAGTACACAGGCGTATGGATTGAAGGAGTGACTGAAGGTGTTAATAAAACATAAATCCATTTATGATTGTTAAATATATAGAAAACACCTTCAAATCAGAAATGTCTTAATCAAAAGAGGACTGGAGTTTGGATGAATATTAAGAAAGTGTTGTATGTACTGGCCCTCTTCTTAAACTCTTCCTAAACATCAGACAACAGGCAGAGGTAGAATGATGGGTTATAGCAACTTCAGGTTTGAGATGCTGTATTTTTTTGTAAGCCATCTTAGAAATGGCCCAATAAAAATGGCCCAATAAAAATAGCATGTTTAGAATGATTGTAAGATTCACCATAAGAAAAACTGAGCTTTAGTGTGTGTCAGTGAGTAAAAATACATGAAGAATATGCGACAGTCTTTATAAGATTCTATGCTGCCTTTCTCTGCAGCTGATGTAATTGGTGTATTTTTAGAAAACATGTGTAGTTATGTTTATTTATGTTCTATAGGAAGTCATTGTGGCACAAATAGATAAATTATATTGATTTTCCACACAGGTGCTTTTTCTAATGAATACCTGTACAAAATTCTAAGCCTCATTCTGCATAATTAATTTCCTTTATAGTGTAATACACATTGTCTTCACATGTTGTTTAAAACTCTAATGAGGCAGTTACATATCAAAGATATGTTTCTCCTTTCTTAGAAGCTATATCACCCCTTTTCTTTATTAATTCTTTTGGAAAAAAAAAAAAAAGAAGACTAATGGAGTTTCAATGGGAAATTCCTTCCTTCCTTCCTTCCTTCCTTCCTTCCTTCCCTCCTTCCCTCCTTCCTTTCCCTCCCTTTTTGACAGAGATTACTGAAGTGGAAAGAAATAATCTTAGACATATCTTTTCTCCATCTAGCATATGAAGTACAGACATATATATTTCTTACTCTGTAACATGCAAGTTTGTGCAGGATAATCCCAGAGATCTATCCATTCCCATGTTAATAACCTGTTTTTTCAGTGTTCTATGGTAAGAATTTGTCCTGGCTAATCCTGAAAGCTGTTAGCTAAGATTTGAATCTTCAGTATGATTTCTCTCTCTTTCCTTTACTTGTTGTGTAACATTAACCAGGAGGCTTTTTACAAAAAGGAGTAATAATTAATTTTTCATTTATTGATATTAAATGATTGATGATAAGTAGTGATTATTGGAAATCAGTGATTTTTTAATGTTAGTAATTATTTTGTTAACTATAAATATATATCTATCTCCTGTCAAGCACATTTCTGACTTAGTTTTATTTTTACTTAGATCCTGAATTTGCCTGAAGTTAGTAAAGATTCAAGATACAAAACTAATACACTCAGAGTCCAGAACAGAAAAGAACTTATTGATATATTATCAACCCGGTAAGTTAATTAAAAGAGAAGGATCTACATTTAATCTGTTAATGCAAATAGTAATGTATAATAAACCCTCATCATGGGAAAATTTTATTTTACTCTTTTGAGATACTCTAGTTTTTATAATAGGTATTGCAAAAGCTTACTGATGTTAAATAGTCTGCCTTTTGCACACAGCCTATAGTGTCAACTAAAGAAGCCAGACCACAGATTTAAGTTTTCAGAAACCGTTTTAACTTCTATTTAACATTAACTTGAATTTTAGTGAAACCAGTGCTTTCTGCTTCCCTGGATGAATGTAGCACCTGGAAAAAATGCTTGGAGCACCGTTTGTTTTTTCTGTGGGTTTTTAAAGTTTTCAGGAGTGTTTCTGTATCCGGGGAAGTTCCACTTGCTGCTACTCCCTTACTGCTGATTCTTTATTAAGGTACTCTATGCCACAAATTCTCCCTGGGACATTCCCTTTGAAATCAAAAGGATATGTGTTTAGTTTTCTGTTAGGGAATCATCCTACTAAATACTTAATTATTTTTTTTTAAGAAAAAACTCAAGAAAGCTTTTATTTGACAGATTAAAATAGCTCAGTTTTCTTCCTCATACTCTTTGAGAAGTCATATCTGTGGAGTGCTCTTCTGTTTAGTGGAGAGGATGATGAATTTATGTAATGAAAGAAATATCTGATCTGTGTAAACCTTCCCAAAGGTGGTTTCAGCAGCACCTCATACTTCTGGGGATGAGCAGAAAAGGTGATTAATTATTCAAGAAAAGTTGTATTATCATGTTGACACTTGGCTGATATTAGTCTTTGTCAACAAATGCCTAACAGTTATCACTGTGGCAATTTTACTGGGGGGGTTTAGAAGCATTAAATCAGATGTCTCCCCTTTTCATTACATCCAAGAAGTGTTTCAGTAGCACATCCATGACTCTCACTCTCAATCTCACAATATTTTTGGATATTGAGAACTAAAATCATGAGTCATTGAAGAGTGTAGAGAGTTATTTTACTTCTTCCAGTTGCACTTGTACTTTTATCTCTGTCTTCCCTGTCCATTTTCAGATGTCCTGTCCTTGGTGAAAAAATAAAGTACCAGGTGACTTTGCATTTCTGAATAATTATGGTGCAACTGCCCTTGATTAACTTCTGGAACTCTTCTTTTACCTTCCTATAAAAAATGTATGGTGATAACGCAGATGTATAAGTTTTGAGCTTCTGAAAGGCCATAATTTATCTTTTGGCCTAGTTTTGCGCTCTTACATTCTTAATGGATAATTTTAGTTTTGAAGTTGGTTCATGTTGACTTAGTACTTGGACTTCATGTAGTATGGCATTTGTCTGATGTGGTCTGGTACCTTGTGAGAAGGCTATTTTGCCATCCATTGATCAGTTGTTGGTAGCTCATTGCTTCTGGTTAATTTTGGATGTTGTAATTTTTTTCCTATGTCTGAACAAGAAAATAAAGTTCAAGGAACAGCTGTTCGTTCAATTGTCAGAATTAAAATTTGTTTTTATATCTGTAGCTATTAGCTAATCAAATTACATTATTACTCTTCTAATTACCATATTATGTCTTTTTTTCTTATAGTTTGTGTTCTGTTCTATTATTATAACTTAGGCTGAATTTCTGCATATTATGCACAAGTAGGTAAATGTATACACACTTTTGGAGTAGACATTTCTAAAATATTCTGTCATATTATTGTGAGTTCATCTGGCAATCAGTTATGAAACATAGGTATAACAAACACCTTCGGTATTCTAATGGAAGTTGAATGTGTTTCCACACACAATCCACGGTAACTTTGCTTTAATTCAGTAATGCACAGGTTTTTGTAAAATTGTATGTGGTTTCTTTTTGAAGTTACTTAGAGAATTAAGTGAATAGTTTCTCAGTGCTGAAAAATGTCAACCCTTGAGAAATGAAGGGAAATGACAAAATAGTAATGATAGAATTTCACTGAAAAATACCTTAATTTATTCAGTGATTGCTTGATAGTATTACAGCTTCCAGCACATGGAAAATATAACCCTAAGGTGCATTACATGGACAAAAACACCTGCAGACCCTTCCATTCACTTGCTGTATGTGCAACGCTGTCCACCTTAAAATGAAGTTGTGGAGATATGAGCTGTAACATCTTAGAAGAAATATTCTTAGACATAGATTTTCTCAGTCTAGCAAATAAAGTACAGTTATGTGAGGTACAGTACTTTTGTTAAGATGGTTAAGGGAGATTTTCCCCCAAAATCTCCTGCTGCCATTTCTATTTTATACACCCTTCCTGTTCCTGTTCCTGAGTCATTGGTATTTAAGCAGCATGTATGGCTGATCCTTGGTACTCTGCAGTTGCTTACATACAGCACTGCTGTTGCACAGTAGATACAAGCACATATTTTTTTAAGCCTTTGATACTGTTATAATCCTAATAAACCCAGGTTTCACCAGAGCCTAGAGCATGTTTCCTAGAGCATCGACCTATCTACCCTGTCCCCTTGCTCTTATCCTTTTTGAACTGTTTCTGGAGCTGTTTCACCTTTTCTTTTTAAATTTTCTTATTTTTTAAAATGGACTACCCACAATTGATTTCTAACTTCTGAGCATTCAGTAAGTGCAAAAAGAAGGATTCTTTACTTCCTCCTTGTAATAAAAAGGGTTTTCCAGGCTTTGAATAGGAATAGAAAGAGGTGTTCAGACCTACTCACAGGGTCAATAACTCCCTGAAGTCTTGAGCATTTAATTCATGTGCGGAGCTGAAATTTTTGAAAGTGTCTGAACTCTGAATACCAAGGAGACAATTGATGGCTTTAATTTGCTAGAGTAAAAATATTGAGCAATGGACACTCTTTGGTCTCAGTTTTATTCTAGATGTATGCACAAAGGAAACATTGGGACAATTGGTCAACGTTAAGGAATGCTGGGGGTTTTTTTTGAAAAAGGCTCTGTCTTGGGAATCCTTGACTCAAGTGACCTCTAATTTAGACTAATAATTCTACTCACCACCTGTGGTAACCATGCCAGATTTCAAGGCAGTTAGGTAACCATGGGGATTATGCAGCACTTAGAAGAAACTGACCTTTAAACAGAAGACTTTTCAGATGGGTGTGAAATGATGTATTCATCAAAGTCAGATGTACTGAACTGAGTGAGAATACAAGACAGGGATGAATATGGCATCAGACATATATGTAACTTGAAACAACAGCTCTGAAAGGTGTGAATTGCTCCATTCCTTTCAGGACAAATTTTCTCATCCTCTTTCTTACCTGACAGAAATGAAGAGTGAAGCATTCTTTTCCTTAACTCTTTAATCCAACCTGCTCTCTGTGCATCTCAATTCCCACTGTAGGGTAAAAATACAAGGTAGGTAGGGAGAGCAAATAAGGAAGGTTAAGTTCACATATCTGCAGAAAGTGTCAGATCTCGATAAAAGTGATGGGATGGTAAATCACTGTGGAGTGGTGTGCTGCTTCCAAGAGAGCCTGCTCTCATACTGAAGAAAGAGGAGGGATTACAGAAAGTTCCATGTTGAAATATGGAATGTTTTTCAGGTCCATAGTCTATGGGGAAATGAGTAAAATGCTGCAAGAACCCCTGGTTCATAGGATATTCACAGGGAAGAAGGATATAGGCCAGTGGGGCATTTTGGACTTGTTTTGCTACTGGTGGTGTTGTCCTTTCCCATCTCTGGTCCTCTTTCTTCTATGTTGGTTTTTTCCTGTCCCCATCATCTTCCTCCACTTCTACAGCTCCCTTCGCCCTCTTCATCCTATTTTCTCTTTCTCCTCCCACTTCTGACATTTGCACATCTACTCTTCAGTTAAAAAAAAAGTGAAAAGTTTTGATGTCTTCTGTATTTTCCTCTCTGTTTAGGTTACATTCTCCTCAAATGACAAGAAAGTAGAACCTTGACCAAAGCAAATTACCTCTGCCTTGCTGTCTTGTATATGTGCCAAGAGTCAATTTAAAATGACCCTGCCTGGGTGGAGGTCAGGTTCAATGGCTACCACTGAGGCCCCTGAAACTCACAGCTCATGTGAGAACTGACAGATTACAGACCACTCTGTTTTTTAAGTTTCCAGTGGAAACCTCTGGTTTGTGAGTTTGATGTACATCTAACTCGAAAACAAAAGAACCAAGTTTTAATTGTTGCTGTCTTCTCTCTCTACCTCCCTTCCACTTTTAATTTTTCTTCCAATAGAACACAATAGTACCAGACACAGTGCAGTTTATTTCGTATGTGTATATATATGCATGCATATGTCAAGACACATACATATAGAGTGCACATGAAATTTGAGATGTATCTGTGCAAAAGCTAGTATAATACTAGTTTTAAAAGAAGCTGCTTTGAGAAAGGGGGCTTAATCGGTTGACCTTCTTCAGATTACTCCAGAATCTGAATATTAATCCTACCATGCACCTCAGTAATGTAGACACATTTTAAGATGGGGCATCTAAATGTGTGCTCCAAGGTAATTTGTGACATTAACCTGTAAATGGTACAGAGTGTGTGGGGGTGTATGAGTGTAGGTGGAAGGTGAGCAGCAGACACGCCCTCAGCCTTTAAATTGAAGCTGTTTCACATAAAGAAGAGCACATAAATTCAGCATGATTAGTGCTCTTGCAGCTCTAACTAAATTATTGTAAACTCAGAAGTGTTAAGGCTGGAAATGATTCAGAGTGGAACTTCTATTCCTAGCACTTATATTTTAAACCCCTGATTCTTGACTGTACACTACAGCTGCATGCTGTGTGTATAAGTGTGAGGGGAAAAGGAACGAGCAGGAAGGAAGCACAGAGGAACTTGATCCTCAGTTAATAAAATCGTTGCTAAATAGTTTCCACCTAGTAACAGAAGAGGAGGGCAACTAAAGGGGAAAGAGTGTTGCAAGATATTTAATTGGCCTGATGAGAAGCATTGTTAAATTCACACTTGTTGAGACACACCCAGTCTTTGTAAATCTCCTTCCCTATCCCCACCATTTCCTTTTCTCAACCAAAAGCCTTGCTGACTGGAGTCACTGTTGTAGCATTACAGGAATGATTACAGCTGGTTGCTTACAGCTTCAGCAAGACAGGTGTTTGAAGTTTGAAAGACAATTGACTTCAGTGTGGCACTGCTGGTAAGGCTTACTCTCCCCAGTCACCTACCTCACCATCAGTACATAGAGGGTTGAGCTGTGTAGACATCAGCTACCAAATTGCCACATTTTGCTTTAAAATGCTTTGTTTTAAATAGTTATTTTATGTTGACTTCTGTGTACACAAATGAGAGAGATCCAAAATTTTTGGACTGGGTAAGCAAATGTGCATTTTTTGTGTTCTTTTCTTACCATTTAATAAACTTGTAAGATTTTTTCATATCTGTGTGAGGTTCAAGATCCTTTCCGAAAAGGAACTTGACATCTCTTTTCTGATGACTTACATTTCTAGCTTGAGGCTGCTGAAATCAAGGATTTTAAATGAACTTTTTGACTTGACCCTTGTTAGCTCTTTAATCCCCTTGAATTAAAAGAAAGTCAATAACAAAATCAATGCAACTTTTCTTCTTTCTCAATGTGCTTTTATTGATGTGTGAATATGTAGCTAATTTTCAGTTAATTTGCACTTCTTTTGTCTTAACTTTAATAAAAGTTATTGTCATTTTTTTGTACTTGAATAGAACAGAGGAACGTTGGAGAAAAGTAGGGTGTTTCTAATGTGCATAGCTTAACGTTATCTGACTACAAGAAGGTTACGTACTGGATTAACTACTCAGTAGCCATAAGAAAGACATTTTACAAGATAGATGTGTTTCCCTCTGTCCAGTATGCCATTCCTTAAAAATCATACATGCAAATCTTGAAAGAGGAACAAGAAAGTCCATTAATTGCTGGCACAAATTTTGTGCATAAAGGTGAAGGTTTATTAATAGTTCTATAAACCAGCAACAATATTTTTAGTATGCAGAAATGTAAAAGAATTTTTATGGTGGATTTGTGGTACCTGCAAATCTGTGGATAGTATTTTATGTATATATATAAAATATATAACATAATATATATAAAATACTATATATTAGTATTTTGTGTGTAATCTACTGTATGTGACATTTTTTAAGGCAGTTGAAATATCTCTCAGCAATACTTGTCAGTACAATAATGTTGATACCAAATATTTTAACATTTTGTCTGTTGTGGTTTTCCCAGTGATTCCCCAGTAACAGGAGAGCTGAGATATTTACAGACTATTGAGTAAATACTGTAGTACTCATTTTGAAAACACTAATTCTATATTCATTATGCACTGAAGGATAATAATCCGTTCTTTGAATTTTCCAAACAAATATTTTCTAGGACTTTTGTTTTGTATAATGTCTTCTATAGATGCTACTGTAAGAAACAGGACCAACTCTTTTACTCATTTAACTACAATTAAAGAGGTGCTTGGTAGTGAAGAGACTGTTGATAGAACAAAATGAAACAATAACCATGATGCAGATCTGGGTTGTGCTAGAAAACACAGGAATGCTTTTGTAGACTTTAGCAAGAACAGCGGAGCTTTATGTGATTGACCATGTGTAAAAACTCTCACTAATCCTAGAGGCTGGTGTTCTACCTGCATTTGGTTGCTGTCCAAATGACTTCTCTAAATTAACTGTCTTAAGTTTCCTATAGAAAAAAGCAGTATTTTGCTTCAGTAGTTTTTCTAAACTTTTGAGTGGAGTTGGACGGTTTTATCCATTAGAGAAACATGGTTGCCCTTCCACATAGGATGTTGCAAGGATTGAAGGTTTCCTAGGAAACATAGAAAATGGACTACACACAAAGCGGATTCATTCAAGCTTTTTAAGTCTTTGTTTAACTGAAAGACAGAATATTGCTAAGAAAAGGAAAAATATTTTACTTTAATAGTTATCAGGATAAGAAACTTTTAAACACACCCAAGTGGTATTAAAATATATGAACTCATTAAAGGCATTTCATCTAACTTGCACAAGTCAAGCAGACATTATTTTTTTGTTTTACATGTAAAGATCCATTTCTTACTTTTTTTTTAAAATTAGAATTAGTTAGAAAACAAAGGAATGTAGATTGTGCTTTTTAAGAAGCAAAACTACACTTTTAATTTATGTAAGAAAACAAGGTGTAATTTTTTTTTCCTTTTGGAGGTTTTTTCCTTATTTTGTGCTGTAATGTTTTTTGATGAATTTGCTGAGTGTATAGTTTAAATTTAGATATTTTCATTTAAGGAAGCCTGCTAGATTTACTAATTGAAGAAAAATATATTTAGTTGGAGTTCTTCCAATTTCATTTATTTCAGCTTATGCCACACTTAAATATTCTTAAGATGTTTTAAAGCATGAAATGTATTTAATGTTAAATATTCTGGAAACTGATGCCTTATTTCAATACTGCAAGTCCAGTATCTTCGTGAGTGCTGTATAATTCAGTGCAGAGGAGGCTTAGAGTATTGCTTAAAATATATATGCATAAGACATTATAGAGATTTTGACCTCTTTAGGAAATAAGCCTCAGTTCAGGCTGTGCAGTAAACATCCTAGCAATGGGTTTGTTCTTCATTGGGGTACATATCCTTCCTTTCTCAGAGGTGCCTTCAGAAAGAGCCTGAATTTGAGCTTCATACCACAAAGTGGTACAGTAAAAAGCAAATCCTTTTGAACTTCTAAAATACTGTTAGTAATTGCAGAAAGCTAAGCTACAGGTTTGAAACATTTCTGCAGATACATCACAGGTAATCACAGGCATTTATATATATATATATATATATAATGGAAAAGGAACCCTTCCCTTTAAAGGAAAAGACACCCATATGACAATGTATGAAGCTGTAGTGTGAGCAGTGTTGAGCTCTCCTGCAGTCACTGAATATCTCTGAGAAAAATCCTCTTGTGTGTGTCATGTTTCAGAGTTTGGATGCTCTGCAGTCTTATATTCTTTTTTTTTTCTTACTAGCTCAAGTTTGGAGAGGGAGCATTGTTTATCCTTGTATGTATTTCCATCAAAGTGATTTTATTTACGTATGTGTATATATAAAGAAATTCAATTTCTTTTTCTTAACTGAAAAATATACAAAGTAGTGTATTTATGAAAAACAATGAAGAAGCATAGGAATGCAATTTAAAATGTGTCAAGAGAAAAAGGATTGGCCAGACTTTCTGAATTCCTGCTGACAGAACTTTCATTTTCAGGAGAAAAAGTTAATCTTCTACTTCTTGGAAGTTTTTGCTGCGGGTTATTTTGGAGTGCCTAGCATGTTGTTAATGGATACTTAACAACCTCAACATTAGCTCTTCACTTTAGGTAAAGGTTATGGTATTTATTTGTCTAAGTACTATCATAAATTGTATTTGGTGGGGAAAATAATACATACAGGTTGGTAAGAAAAAAAAGAAAATTGCAGTTTGCACAGCTGACATCAGAGGTAAAATTTAACATTTTTTATCCATTTCTTATTTTTTATCAGATTTTGAAAGAGTATTTCTCTCTTAATGATGTACAGCAGATGTTTCAATACATAAAACATAGCTGAATGAGCAGAATAGCTGCATGCTGTTACTCTCAAAATCTGAATACTAGACCTTTATTGGCAGTGGTGATGTTCTGTTTTTGTTTTAAACAGTTTGCTTAACAATTGCTCTCAACAGCCTCTTTTTAACACAAAAAAAGGAAGCTGTTCTACATCAGTTAGAGAGAGTTTCAGTTTCAAGGAGAAATGCTGTGTGTCCCCCCTGAGGATAATAGATAATCTCTTGTTTTCTACCAAATTGTGTGTGTTTGTTTGTTTGTTTGTTTTCCAGTTAGATAGTAAGGAAAAAACTAAGCACAACCAAAAATTGTAGAAATTCATATAGAATCATGGAAATTTCGCTTCACATATACATAGGCTCTGCAACATACATATACAACTCCACTATATAATGAATCAGTCACAATGGTATAACTGAAGAAGAATATATGTCTTGAAAATTATTCAGATTTACCACAACATCAGGAAGTAGTCTACTGGTTATGCAGATATAGATTATAGACACTCCTGTTGAAAAAACTTCATTTTCAGGCTATCCTTTAAATGCAAAGTTTTGGTTTTTTAGACTCAGGAAGATATTTATAATCTCTTTCTTTAAAAAAAAAAGTGCAGGAACATAACAGGACTTACTGATTACTAACATTAATTGAATGTGATACGTACATTGAGAATTGCAATAATTTCCTAATGATGGTCTTCAGCACCACGGCTATGAAGCTGAGTCCAAGATTCCTCTTGCAGCTGTCCTGTCTCATTAGAAATAAGATAGTAGAATTTGAAGTGTCAAAAAGTAGTAGCTGAAACAGGCTTTACGTTTATAACAAGGGATTTAGTGGTAATGTAGTATGAAGCATCTCTGTTGCTAGCAGGGAACAGCATGGTTTCATATAAACAGCATCTGTAAGTGAAGGGAAACAGTTTTTCATGTGAGTCTTATTTACACTGTGCAGTAGTTTGAACCTCAATCCTTCATAATAGAAGGCTACACATAACAAGAATATACAGATTATGAGAATTGTTGTTGAATGGAGAGTACTGAAGGGAAATACGAATTGTATTTTAGACTTGGTTTCTTAATAGCTGCAATCACTGAGGAAGGAAGGTATTTCTGCCTCTCTAGAGTTACCTTTTTCCTGCAATGTACCTGGTTCTAGGTATGGCTACAACAGAGTACTAAATTGGACAGACCGTAGGTGGGCCCAACAGCAGCTCTGTCTTTATGGCTGACTACATCTTTTCCATGAAATCACTATAATATTAAATGCAGTATGTTACATATAATTAGACTGTGCAATATCCTTATATCTGCTTTGTTTAGAAGCTATGCTGCATTATGCTTCATTTCTTCATGAGCCATGCCTCATTTTATAATGCATTTTGTGCTTTTAAGGCCTTTTGTTTTGATTTTTTTTATTGCTCCTTCCATTTCTTCTAGAATTATTCATTGATTTTAGGAATAAAGCTTCTAGCTCTGCGAAAGGGTCACCCATATTTTGTGCTAGAAGTAAAGCTGAATGTTACTGACATTGTTCCAAATTACCTTTAAGGAACAGCAAACTGGTAGCTATAGAATACCAGTAATTAAGTGTTCCTTTTAAAGGTTTCTATTAATTTCATTTCCATCAGGTTGTTAGATCACATCTAATTTCTTTTCAGTGTTGGGTATATCATGAAGTCAATCTTTAATTTCTAATAAGCTGGTAGACCTCTGTGGTATTTATCTGCCTGAAATTTAAAATACTATTTTTGCAGTCAACACGGAAGAACTGCATGAGAACACGCTGATGAGCAAAGCTGGAAAAGGGATGAGTTTATTTGTATGCAACTTTACTAGGCAAATGAGGAAAGAAAGTCTAACAAAACAGGGGAAATAGAGTAGTGTTACTAGTTATGAAACTGAATGTGTAGAAAGAAATGAAATGAGCTTTTTTGCATGTGATACAAAGACCTGGAGCAACATGTTCACCAGCCCACAGGCACTGTGTATATATGCTAAACTGGGTGTCCTTAGGATGAGTTGTACAACCATACAGTAAATAAATATGTGATCAGTCTTGTTATCAGACCTAAAAATGTGGGTTTTAATCATGATGCATGTTTTTGATGGTGCTTTACATCAGCTTTTAATGAGCAGTATTGTATGGTGTTTGCACTATATCTTTTTGTTGTTAAATATGTACCTAATGGAAAACAAATGTGAAACACATTAGTATAACTAAGGAAAGGAGGAAACCCATCGATCCGTATTTGAAACTGATGATAAATTTAGCTTTACATAATTCCTGCATTGCTTCAGGTGATCACATGGCAGCAGAAGTCACTTCAGAGATGTTTTTTCTTCTATGTCTTTGGGTTTTGCGTTTCTGAAGAACATAGGTAGTACATTTTTGTTATTCTCTGACTGGGAAGAAATCAGTGGAGAGGAGTATGGAAACAGTGAGAGAAGAAAGAGACATGCTGTACATGCCTTGGAATCTGAAAGTAGAGTGTTGAAACCACATTCATTCTTATTTGCTCTTAGGTTTTCAGAAAAAGCGACGCTTGAGTGGTTGCAGCTCTTTGAAGGGAGTGGGGTTCCATACGGCCCGATCAACAACATGCAGCAGGTGTTCTCAGATCCTCAGGTTGGTCCTCACCAAGTCTCTGCTGCACATTATACAGGTGTTTTACGAATGCTGAGTAATGGTCACTCCTCCTGCCACTCAGACCTGATTTTGGCTACTTTAAAATAGGATTTGAGAGGCTTATGATGGATTGAGTTTCAGCCAATAGTATGTCATATTAAGAAATAAATAGAGATCTTTAAATGAATGCTTGGGAGCTCAGATTTTGTCACAACAAATTAAACCATAGGTATTCCATGTCTCACATGTCTCGCTGGTAAAACAAAGAAAGAAATTGTAATATAATAAGTAATTGTGTTTTATTGCATAAATATGCAGAAAAGCACCTTTTTGGGGGCCCAAAAAGAACTAATTTTTTGTATGGAGTATGGATAACCAAAATTAATTCTGTTTGAAAAAAAAAATGGGCAACATTTTGACTGGAAAAAGAAAAATGAAGCACAAAATCCATATAAAGAAAGAATCTTACCATTTTCTTGGTGTGATGGTTTCAATAGCTGAAAAGAGTTCATCTATGTATCTATTTTAAATGTTAAATATTACACTGGATTACACCTATGTTAAATTATAAACAGTATTTTTATATTTTAGTATCTGTGGAGTTATGTTATCTTCATATTCCCTAATGCCTCCCCTGCTTTTTTACTCTCTGGCTTAGGATGGTTTTAAGGGCCCAAGATAAACTTCATTATACAGTCTTAAGTATTGTAACTGAGTATTTTATGGTTATTCTTCTATTTGATTAATCTCCTCTAAATTGATTTTTACCAAAGAGAATCACAAGAAAAAATGGTTGACCATTGGCTGTTTTGTTTTTTTTCTTCTGATTTTGTTCATGTCTGTGTCTGCTGTCAGAAGTGTTTGTTGCAACCATAACATTAGAAAAATAAGAGCAGGCAAAGCAATCCCTGTCATAAAAGAATATGTTTATAATAAATATGTTTGTTATAAATATGACTATATTTTAGAGACATAAAATAATATTTGTTAGGTGGCTGCTGGGAAAGAATCCTTTTTTTATTAAATAAATACACTCTTTCTCCTTAAAATGATATAGTCTCATACCATAAAGTATGCATGGGCCAAATTTTTCACTTCATAACTTTCACAGGGATTAAGGTTGGACTTTGAAGAACATACAGGAAGAGTATTTTACTCAGACTTGGCTCTACTTGGGGCAACATTGGAAAAATATTGTGTGTTTTTTTTTGATGATGCGAATTTTAAGAAGTTGAGTCTACTCTGAAAGAGACTGTTTTTAAAACCTTATATGTCATGGGCTATTACCTCCCAAATTGGAAAGAGGGTGTCTTGGCTACCTTGCTTTTGTTAGAATTCACCTAAATAATATTTTCACATCTGTATTATTATAATTATATATGCTATTTATATATATGTGTCAGGTTATTACTTGACGTAGTTAGCCTATCAATAAAAGGTTTCATGTTGCTTTGCAGTTAGATATGGCATGTTTTTTGAAATATTTTCCTGTAAAGGGTCATGCTTATCTCTTCCTCATGAAACTGCTTTAAAGCCTTCTCTACACCCTTCTCTGAAATATGTGGCACCCAGACATTGCTACTGGAGATTTAATGCCAATATTTGTGCATAGCTGCATGTTATACCTTTATTTCCTTTCTGAAAGAAGCATTTTCTCAGGTATTTTCAGGTCAAAGGTAAGCAGGGAAGATAAAAGACTGAGATTGTCTGACTGGGAAGGCAGTTTATCATCTGTGAGACTGTAAACTAGGTATCCTCTGCACTATGAAGTTATAATAGGAGAAAACCAGCACCCACCAACAAGAACAGACTCTAATCACAATAAGATTTTTTCATAGAATCATAAAATATTTTGAGTTGGAAAGGTGGTCATTACTCCACTAACCACCTTTGCGTGGTCATTACTCCACTAACCCTGCAATCTGCAAGGGTATCTTCAACAAGATCATGTTGCACAGAAGACCCATCCAGCCTGATCTCAAATATTGTCAGGGACAGGGCATTTACCACTTATCTGGGCAACCTGTTCCAGTGTTTTCTGACCATCACTGTAAAAAAACATTAATATAGCTAATCTAAACTGACCTTTTTTCCATTCGGAATCATTAACCCTTGTCCTATCACAACAGGCCCTGCTAAAAATTCTTATAGTCCCCTTTTAAGTACTGAAAGGCCACAACAGGGAATCCCCAGAAATGTCTCTTTTTCAGGATGAATATTCCTAGTTCTCTCAGCCTTTCCTTATTGCGGAGGTGCTCCATCCAGCCCTCTGATCATCATCATTGCACTCCTCTGGACTCCTCCAATTTGCTCCTTCCTATACTGTGGACCCTAGAGCTGGGCACAATACTCCAGGTGGGATCTTATGAGAGCAGAGTAGAAGGGGATGATCTCTTTCTTGATGGGCTGGTCACACTTCCTTCGACACGTTTTGCTTTCTGGAATGCAAGCAAACGTTTCTGGCTCATGTCCGGCCTCTCATCCCTGTATTTGTTCTCAGCAGGACTGCTCTCAATCTTCTTGTGCCCCAGCCCATATTGATCCTGAGGGTTGCCTCGACCCTGGTGTAGAACTTCGGACTTGGCTTTGTTCAGCTTTATGATGTTCCCACTGACTCACTTCTCAAGCATATGTGAGTCCCAGTGGATGGCATCCCTTCCTTCAGGTGTGTCAACTGCACCTCTCAGTTCGGTGTCATCTGCACACTTGCTGAGGGTGCCGTTGGTCCCTTTGTCTGTCTTTGATGAAGGCATAAAATAGCACTGGTCCCAGTAAGCTCCCCTGGGGCACACCACTTGTCACTGGTATCGTGTCTCTCTGAGACACTGACCCATACCCTCCAGATGTAGCTATCCAACCAACTCTTTATCTACCTATTCATCAGTCCACCCATTTTCTTATGTGTAAACCTGAACCCAGATTTTCATCAAGTATGAAAACTTTGTAATAATTCTTTCCAGTGCTCCCATTATAATGTGGTTTTCTCAGACTGTTTAGATCAGAAAATGCAGTTCTAAGAAAGATGTCAGTCAACTTGCATATGATGATCATGCATACCGATACTGTATGATATGTTAAATTCTTTAATTTTACATAACACTGTTTGATCATAGCACAGTTTTCTGTTTCTTACTGCCATTTGCTTTCAACCATTGTGAAGAGTCCAGAAAAACATCAAACCCATCAAAACATCAATTTAACTCAACTCTTATCTAATTCTAATACATAATACATAGGCTTTGCTAGCATCTTCCATTTTGTGTGTACCATCAGGATTGGATCTAAATATTTTATTTGCTTCATTTATTGTTGTTATCTTCCTCTTTGATCTTTGGATTTTATATCCATAATGCAAACACCTTTCATTGTAAGTGTAGTCTTGCACTGTTAGTGACTAAGATGCACTGCATGGCTATCAGCTCAGCTGTCAGTGCTCCAGGCTGGTACCAGATGAAGACAGAAATCCCAGGAGGGAGATGGAATAATGCAAAGGATGGCTAGAAGTGTGAGGGAGTAAGGGGAAAGACAACTACAGAAGATGATTGTAATGGTCTAATGGAACTCAATTTGCTACACACGGGTTCTGTTTTCAAATTTTATTTTAACCAAAAGGGCCACAAAGTTCTAAAGGCTGGGAGTGGCTTCTATAACTCCTTCTATAAACTGAGATAAAACAACATATTTTTTGATCCCAGGACATTTCACTAATATCATTAACAGCTTCAGTTGTACTCCTAGTGAGCTGCCAAAAAACAGGAAATTTCTTACTAAGTTGGAGTGCCAGGTGATACTCTTTTTCCATGAATGGAGTGAAACGTCCACTTTTCCCACTGATTGTAATCTCTTATTCATTTGTGAAGTTAAAATGAATACCACAGGCGTTTGTACTGGTAAGTCAATCAGTCTGTGGAGAGATGTATGTGTGTACTTGTGCAGATATGGATAAAACGGCTGAGAGAAAAAGGAGATTGACTAGTTAAGGGAACAAATTTCTCAAAAATGTGAGGGAGAAAGGAATGTTTGTGAAAGTTCTTACAAAAGCTTAACAGAACAGTATAGACTATTTTAATGAAAATTTATATAGTGAAACTTTGGAAAACAATTTTCAAAAAATGTACTCTTTTAACCGGGCCAAGATAGTACAAACATTAAAAGAATTCTTAAAACATTTAAAAATCTTAGGAGTGACCTCAATATGGTCCCATTTAACATACCCTGGGGAATATGTGTATGAAATACAATGTGGTTTGAAGCTTTCCAAACAAAACAAACTTAAAGAGAATACCATTTTTTAATAGAAACGGTTCAAATTCTCCCAAAAGATAGAACAAAACACAAACAGGTACTCACTGTACTGCAGCTAAGTATGCAAGAGCAAAGATCTTTGCTGGTTAAGTGAGGCAACTGAAGGGTTTTTTTTTTCTTTAGAACATTGCCCTCCCCCTTTTTTGCACTGTAATTTCTTTCAACATTCTTTTATACAGTGTTCTTAATTTAATTAAATAGTTTAATAAATTGTAATCTGGTGTTTCACTATATTAAATCCATCCACGTTGATGAGTTTTACTATATGAATGTTGTCAGCTGAAAATAAAATGAAAACCACGCAGTGGCACTTCCCCCGTGCTCCCCCAACAGTTACAATTGTACCACACAAGTTGAGTACATCAGGTGTAAGACATCATCCTAATGCATCACTTCTGAGAAATATGGGGAGGGAAAGATCGGAGCTGAAATATCACAGCTGGCCTTGATTTCAGCTCCTGCCAAACACCTGCAGACTCTAAAAGGATACCATAACAAAACTCCACCCTGTGGCAAGGGGCCATCCCTTAACAACCCTTCCCTGACTTTGCATCACTATAAAAATTAATTTCACATTTTTTACTGAAACTTTAGTCTTCCTGTCCCAGAAGGCTGTTACAGTTCCTTTAGCCATTTCTCTGAATATCATCAGAAAAAAAAGTTACAGTGAATTGAGTATTGAAATATCTGATAGCTGCCAATTATTTGATGTTTTAAGTTTATTATTTGTGGAAACTTGTGAAGGTGATAGTTAATTTTTTTTCATTTACCTTCAGATTGCCTCTTATTTTGGAAGTCATTTCATATTCATCCTGGCAAAAAATTTCCTAGCATCTGGTAAAAGCTTCTACATTCAGTATTGTGAACATATAAAACAGCAAAAGTTATAAAATGTGTAGGGTGTTTTTGTTTTGGTTTTGGGTTTTTTTTGGTTTTTTTTTTTGGGGGGGGTTTTGTGTGTTTTTGGTTTTGTTTTTGTTTTTTAATTTTGTGGGTTTTGGTGCTGGTTTGGATTTGACTTTGGTTGGGGCTTATTTTGTTTGCTTTTTTTCTTTTTAGTATGACCATATTTTAATTGTTATTCATTGTTGAAATATACTTTTGGGGTGTATAGAGGGCTGTCCCAAGACGAATGAAATTATATTCATGTTCATAATACTGTTGGGAGGTTTTTTACATGTAGAGGTTTCTGCAACTGAAAAGCAGCTGATTGAGGGTCTGAGGTAATATAATATGTCTGGAAGTAACACCTAACAAGCTAGGAGGAAGAGAGAGGAATTAAATTTTGCATGTGTCTATTACAAAAGTACTAAAACTGGTTGGAAATCTTACGGTGGAATTTTTTTACATTTAAAAATGCCAGTTCATTGAAAGTGAAACCACTGGATGGACACATTTAAAATAAAACTGTACTTTGAATCAGAAATTCTGCTGTATTCATGCCTCTCTTGCTAAGTTGAAAACATGTGCTGCCTGGCTTTGGTGTTTCATGACAAATTTTTATTCCGATTTTTGAATTTTGTGCAATGAAAAACCACCACACCACCAGCCATGCCCAAGCCTTTAATTTTGTCAAGAGTAGCTCTCTTATACTAAATTACAAATATTTTCAAGCTTTTGGCTTGTGGGAATTTTATAAAAGCGGATTCTGTTCTAAAGGGGAATGGATTAAGAAATGGAACATATTTCGGAGAAGTAAAATGAAAAATCCAATTCCAGTACTGTTTGTAGAATGTGATTTTCACGTACACACAATTATGCAGTATATATGTAGTATGAGAGAGTTCTATATCCAGATGTTATCCAGGAAAGTCTCAAAATGAAGCAACGCTTATACTTTAATATGAGGAGTATTGTAATAGGAAGTGTGTTTTAAATTTTGGCTGTAGTGAAATCTGGTCCATGACTGTGCCATGTTTGTGTGTGGCCTGCCTCTGTTACAATGACTTGTGGAGAGCTTACAGTGGAGAGGTCTTGAAAAAACCTGTATGTTTACATTAATGACATTATTTTTCTATACACACATCTAATATACAACTACTGTCTAGATAAGAAAAGCAATAATAAAGGAGTAGCTCAGCAATTTCTATTATGAGGTTTTGTTTTTGCTTGCCTTTAGCTTTACAGAATTTCCAGTACTGGTTGTCTACTTAAATCTCAAGTACATTGGAAACATTTCTGGTAAAATGATCTACTCATGGGAGATAAAAAGTTTTCAGAAATAAGGGCTTTTTTACCATACCAATATATTCTGACAACTAGGTTTTTCCTGGGAGCTCTTCTGCTCCCTTTTAGCGAGTTAGTTCTTTCTCCAAGAGACCTGAGCAGAAAGTTGGTGGCAGTGTCATAGATATGCTCTTTTCCATTCCCTGTTTTTAAGGTTAGTGGGAAGAATCTGGCTCTTAGTAAAGAGGACTGGAGTCCTATTCAGTGCATGTTTTCACCTGTTGCTATATGTTCCCCAAGTCCTTTATGAATTTTGTGAGCCCAAAGTTGCCAGTTTGGCTTAAGGCCTAGGTAAGAGATTGTCTAACTACACTAATTCAAATGTTTAGGGTTTTTCCATGCTTGAATTTTGATTTCTAGAAATGCTACAATAAAGAAGAACAACACCAATATGAGAACTCACCACCAATGTTACTGTAGAACCTCTAATTCATACATATTGTGATATTTTAAAACAGGTGATATCTTTCTGCTGTATCACCTTCCTGAAGCATGCAGGATAGAGTTGACTGATCAATAGGAGGACATTTAGTCTGCCTTCTGAACCAGGCTGTTGTCTATCAAATTCTTAATTCATTTGATTCAGAATGTAAAAAGAAGTGAAAGAGTTAAGAAGTTGCAGGAGTATAGCTTCCTTTTTATAGAAATTGAATGCCAGACAGGAATCTCTTCCTGCATCTGCCACACAGTTCCCACATGGTTTTGGAGAAGCCACTTCAATCAAAGTGTTAAAAGGTCATTTTGTGTGTGTGCCTCATGTTTTGAGCACCTACTTTGTGATGCCACATGCAAAATAGGTAGCAGTGCTGAGTCGTCATAGATGTGAATGTAACTGTTCAAAGTATTATTGGAGCAACTGAAAAATGTGATGTTAAAATATCTGAGAAAAATAACATAGGGGGTTAATTCCTAATTTTCTCTGTTTTGGCTTCTTAGTCCTGAAGCTGGAACTCTGAGAAGCAGTGTTGTAAAGATGCAGTAGTTACACTTCTGTAAAGTAAAACTTCCCATGTGAGAGCACCAGAGAAGTTGGGAAATTATATTTTTTTATCATGTGATTTAACTGATGTATATTAAAGTAAGGCCTTATGAGGAATAACACCACTTTTGAACATCATTACTGAATGACAGAGGAGCCTGACAGGAAATGAGTTGAGCATGCACTTAGATTGCACTGCATTTTCTTTGTGCATGCAAGCGATGCTTAGGAGCAACAATGTTTGTATATATATGAATGGTATGCCTTTAGCTAATACTATTTTCACTAAGAAAAGCATAATCTGAGTATTTGTGGGTTATGAAGAATATTAGGTTCTCAAAAAAAAGACCCATTTTTGTAAAATACTCATTCATGTTTAAAAATCACACCGCAGTCATGGCCATCCAGGAACATGAAGAGTCACCTAGACTTTCTGGGTATTTCCTTCTGGAATCACACGTGTCAAAAAGCCATGCTTGGGTATGAAGCAAAGATCATGTTTTTGAAACCTCTCAACTCTTGTTAAGCCTCACTGTTAGGAGTCTACAATACATGTCCCTTGTGCCTCAAACTCTTGGATTAGTTTCTGTACTTGCAGGAGTTACAGATTGGTTCTCTAATCTTGCAGTTCATCAGAGTGGCATCAGTTGTTTTCAAAGAATTTGTGTTTGGCGTCTCACACTACCAGAGTGTGCTCGGGGTAAGACCATCAAACTTTGATCTACTGAGCTAGATGATATGTAACTTCCGAGAAGTTCCCTACAGAGTGTGAGCCCAGCCCTCATTTCTGTTTGTATAAACTGTGTAACTGTGGGGTCAAACCAGAGTTTTTAATTAAGCCACTTCTTGCATTTATAAGCCATTTGATGAGTGTTAGGACTAAAAAGTATGGGAAAGAGAGGAATACAAGTATATGTCTATCTCATCAAGTCTCTCAACGTGAAGTGAGTTTATATGCTGAAGTAATTGATTCTTTAGAAATCGATTTTATTTTTTTTTAATCTGAGCTTTCACTGAGTCATCATCACAAACTAATAGTGAGCTTAAATAGGCATTCTTTGCTTTCCCCACAGTATGGAAATTGTGAGAATGTCTATGACTATTGGTTGCCTGACTCGAATCAAATAAGTATATAAAATCAAATAAGAAAACAACATGGTATGTTTTAAAATATTTTCCTTAAGTAATTGTGACTTCATTTACTAAGCAAATTTTAGGTAGAATCAGTAATAAACACTGTGATTTCAGATTAAATTTTAGACATGCTTCAGAATAACTTCCTTGAACAAAGGGTTGCTTTTAATGTTTCTTACTTTTTTTTTTTTTTGAAATGAATGCCACCAAGTTCACTTGGAGTTCATTTGAACATAGCCTGGAGATTTCTTTTTGTTTCTCTCAGAGGCCATAAGGGCTAGATTTGATCTTTATTACCTATATTGATTACAGACTAATATATTTATAAACAGCATGGTGAAGTTTTGTAGTGTGAGTTAAGTTTTTTAGGCATGAAAATACTAAAGATATTCTGGAGAATACATATTTCAAATGATTGTAGCTACAGATGATGATACAGGTATTCCAGCAAGGAACAAAATAAAATGGAAAATCCAATGACAACAACAGAAACTATGCTGAAACTCCAGAAACTGTGCAAGTCAGGCTTTACTTATAATTTGGTCTTCAGGTGCTTTACCTGAGTGCTCAACTCAATTTAAAAATCTTAACTCAAGCCATGACCCTGGCCTGTCATACTGAAATAACAAGATTTCCTGCACTCGTTAGCTAAAGTTCATCTTGGAGTCCCACTCACTGCTTTAAAATAAAGGTGATACTTTCAGATGAGATACTGACATGTTTATTTTACACTGTAGTTATGCAATAACATTTAAAGAAAATGTACTGTTTAATGTACTTTAGTTTTATGCCTCTACTAACAAGGAGAACTATCTGAGCTATGAGAAGACAAGTGTGTAGGCTGAGTAGGAGTGGGTATTTGAAGATACAGATTTCCAAACACCAAAAAGAGGCATTAATTAGTCAGGTAAGCTTTCTCTGTCATTGCCATTTTCTCTCTCATCTCTGACTGGTTTCATGTAGGTTTCTATTATGATTCAAGTAGACTGTTTATGAGGAAGCAGGAAGTGTTTCCTTACTGTTCATGGGCAGTGAGGCTAGGAACATAACCATTGTTAAAGAATTCATTGTAGGTTTAAAACTGCCTATAGCATTCAGATGCCAACACTTGGAGCAGCCAGCCACATGCTGAGATTTTTTCACACCATTTCAATTGGCTTGTTAGCAGCCATAGCATTTAATTATAACAATTTAAACAAATAAAAAATGGTGTGATATTTTGTATATGTTTTAAATGTAAAACTTCCTGTTGAATTACATATAAATCTTGATTAATATTGTTGATCTGTGATGTTCTTCAAAACTTTTTACAAGTTCTGAAAAAACAATCTAGATTTACTGCTAATTGAAGAACTCTAAACAACAAAAAGCCAGATTTTGATCAGATTTACATAACTTTGGGAGGACCCAGCTAAATTTTAATTGTTTAGGATGACACTTGAAACTCCTCATAGCTCGCAGATTTAGAAAATTAAAATGAAATAACATAAAAGGCCACTGCAGTGTGAAGGTAGTGTAGTAAAGGTGATTACTAGTAGTATTAACTGTGGGATCCAGATTCACATGTAAGAAAAGAGACAAAAATCAGGAATTTGAAGCCAAGTTTAGAAATGATAAGAGAAAGACAAAAGAATAAATTGAGATGCCAAGCAGATGGTATTTACACAATTGATCCCAGTTTAATGTCTAAGAAAAAAAAGTAAGTTAAAAAAAAATCCTCTTTAAAAACAAACAAACACTGCTAAGCTACTCATGTTTGTCACCAGTGTTGCAAACATTATATTCTTCTGTGATGAGCTATATGGATTGGTGATCAGTGAGTTTCGAGAGTCAGGCTAAGAACCTGCAAGTTTTGAGGAACTGCTATGTGTTTCCATGAAGTTTCCATGGGTTTTGGAGAGAAGCTTCTCCTACGTGTAGTCTGATGCTCTCTTGGCATAGAACAGGCAACTGTAACACATTTTTTTCTGCAGTCCTGCAAGTCAAAGCCAAAGCAGACATGAACAGAAACACCATTTTGGATCTGCACGTCTTGTTCCTCCAGATACTGT
This sequence comes from Cisticola juncidis, assembly GCA_013400215.1. Lineage (NCBI taxonomy): Eukaryota > Metazoa > Chordata > Aves > Passeriformes > Cisticolidae > Cisticola > Cisticola juncidis. The sequence goes on along the minus strand of VXBR01007738.1, from coordinate 278,773 downwards.
ATTTGCGCAGGTGCACAAATGAGAAAGAGAAGTGAGGATTTCTCTACTCCTTCCTGTGATGCTCAAGACACTTGTTTCTCCAAAGCAGTTGGTCTCTGTGCTACTCAACAAGATACAGACTTTGAGTTTGAGAAGCTCTTTAAAGCAGTTATGTAATTACAGATTTTGTAAAATTCTCCCTCTTTTTTCTGGTTCTCCTGAAAAGGTGTGGGGTGAGAAGAATATTTACTGACAACTTGAGTGTGCAAACACTACCTCCCTCTTTCCCCCTGCCAATTCTTATATTGTTATGGTCCCTTAGTTTTAAAAGACTTGGGAATCCTCCATCTTTCAATGACTTTACTGAACTGGTTTTGGATATATGATTTCTTTCACGTTGAAAACTGCTGTAGCAAATTGAACTGCCCATTTTTGATTCTTCTGTATACTCTGATACATGTTAAAAAAATACAAATGCTTTTCTACTACTTTCATGGCATTGCTTTTCATCTTTAGGTATTTTCTAACTAATGGCTCTTTGTTTTTACCATTTCCCTTTTGAACTTAACATCAAATCTGAAACTTGTGCTTAACTGTCTGTATAATATGTATTTTCTGGATGTTGCATTTATACCCAATTTATCCTATTGCATGGTAGAGAGAACTTAAGTTCTGTTGATACAGTATTCTGTACTGCTTACTCTCCACCATAAATTGTTATATTTGAAAAGAGTTATACTTTGCATGGTAAGCCCTATTTATTGTGAGAACCTGTTGGATTTTTCAGTGTAACACATTCTTATTTTTAGGATGTAATAATATGCATTTAATAGGAGGGCATACTTGAGCATTTTAAAGTCGTGTTTTGAAACACAATATATATCCTTGGTATAGACTGGTATTTCTTAATTGCCATTTTTGTCTTAAGGCCTAACTTCAGTAAATACACTGCTAAAATGAGTGTCAGTTATAAATATGTGTTATTAAAAGATGATGACATTTAGTATCTCCACAGTGAAATTTCAAAATATTTGGAAATTTCAGTAACATGCTTTCATGTCTTTATCCTCTGAATATGCCCTTTCAGAATCTAAAAAATGAAAAAGATTCTCAGCCAAACAGCCATTGTAATTGAAATTAAAGGCACAGCAAGACGAGAGCAATTGCTAGTCAAGTAGATATCTAACTTTATCCTTTCTTGGAAACAGGTTTACAAAAGTAAAAGCAAATTATGGGTTCTTGTGACATGTTTGCTCTTCTACAAGACTTCAAACCATGCTTATTTCCTATTTTAGAGCAAAATATGAACGCACTCATTTTCACTGTGTATGTTTTACTTCACTTTTTAGATTACCGATGGAAAAATAAGCATGAAATGAAAGCATGTGGAGATAGTTTGTATCTTTACAAGTCCTCTAGGAGAGGGTGTAGAAGTGTCACTGTACACTGTACAAGTTTCACAATACAAAACACTTTTTCCAAACTTCTTGGTGGTTTTAAGTGAATTTTTGTTTTGAACACACCAGAATCTGTAGATACAAACCTGCTGCTGCCTCAAAAGGGAAGACACACTCCTCACATTGTAGTTGTATTCTCTTTGGCATTATTGCCTTTGCATCAGTTTGGCCTTTGTCAAGTCAAAGGAGCAAAAGCCAGTGCTGCAGTTTTAATTGATGTAACTGTCTGGCCATCTACAAAACCTCAGGACTCTGTGGGGCAATGGATGAAACTGAAAATTTATTTTCTTAAGTATGAATATGGTTTGTATTTGGCTATGTCTTTAATTGAAAATTAATACACAAGCCATGTGGATGTTGAAAAGACAACAAATTACATTAGATAGCCAGTGAGTTTGGTTTGTTAATTCACTGTTTCCTTTATTTCTGATGAAACTTCCAGTAGGCCAGCCCTTGGGTGGTTGGAAAGAAACCTGAATGTATTTTACATTAGATCACAAATTCATTTTTAGAGGCTGCTACTTTACTGTGGAGAATTTAGTGCTAATTACTTAGTCTTGACTTCTTAGCAGTTCACAGCAGAAGTAACAGAATTCTTAAATGATTTTAGGGTTTTGTAACAGAGGTATTCTTCCTAGATTTGTGTCAGGAATGTTTTTTACTGCTTTTTGTACACATTTTCCAATCAAATTGAAAGAAATAGATGTTATACCCAAGTATAAAATCTATACATAGCAATTAAAGGCTCGAAATTTATATGTATATAGTGTAATTAAGAATTATTTTACCAGTTATAGAGTAAGAGAACACAGTCTTGCTGTAGAGGAATCTTGCCTGCTGCTATGTATAGTTACTTAATAAGACATCATAGTTGCCTGAAGTTTAGAGTCAAAAAATTGCATGTAAAATAACTGCAGCTTGATTTAACTGGATTAGAAATGATGATAGGGGATAACGTGAGATTTGTTCGTAGAAAACCTCCAACTTCTTATTTATTCTTATGCAGTAAATTATGATCCCCTCAAAGGTATTGTGCCCCAAATTCCTGTTTCATGGATTTTCTCTAAGTCTCCAGAGAGGTTTCAGAAAGTAATAAAAATGTGTAGGGAGATTGCAGTAGCTGATAATATCCATCACGTTTTCTCTGTTTAGTGCTTGCATGTTTTAGTTGGTTGAGTTAAACAGTGAAATTCTCCCTTCTCAGTCTCCTGTATTGGAGTCACTGCAGCTCTTCTCAGGAGAGTAAAAAACTAAGCATATTTGCTGACCTAACAATGTTTTCTGTTACCAAAGCAAAGGGTTTTTCCAAATGTGTGTAGCCTCATGGTGATATGTACTTTTCCTAGCAGAGAAGTATTTGACAGATAAACATTCTTTACTGCTTTCTTGCAAAACTAATGTTATGTCCTGACTATGTCTCCTGTTAGGAAAACATATATTAAAAGCAGGTTGTTGGGTTCCCCCATCCCCTCTTTTTTTTTTTTTCCTTTTATCTGCTCTGTCTTAGGCTTTTGCTTCTTCAGACAACAATTACGCTAAATAGAATGGGACTAACTTTTTTTGAAGCAATCACTAGAAGTATGGTTCTGGGAGAGATAAAATTAATTGTAATTTGTATCAAATTCATGAGATATTTTTATATATTGTCAGAAGTTTAAATGTGAATAAAGTAGCAAGGAGGCAAACAAGCTTTTTTTTTTTAATAATGCTGTATCCTGGATCAAAAGTGAGATCTGAAGAAATGTTTCCCTTCACTCAGAAGGATGGTCACTAGCATAAATTTTATGAATTCTGTTATGATTTTGGTAGTATTGAGGTGGGGTGTTTTTTCCCCCCTTAAAGAGGAATGATGCCAGTACTGAGGTCAAATTAATCCAAGTCATCTATTTTTTCTGATCCAGTGAGCTGCCTACCAAACAGCTGAAAACTGCAAGGTCCCCAGCAGCTACTTTTGACAAGTATAGCAGGAAGAGGTTGTGTCAAAGGAGTCTGGAAGTAGTTCACAGCAGAGATAAATGGTTGTCTTTATAATGATAATTAGAACATCTCATGCATCTCATACAAGCTAGATCTTTTTCTTCATAATGAGGAGACCTGAAATGGATTATCAATTATTCACCTGGCTCTGGTACTGAAAAACTTTAGAAGTAATTTCATGCCAAATGTAAAATTCACCTTTTTGATAAAATCTAGCTCACTTATTGCCACAAATTTATTTATGAGCATTCTGACTTTCTATATTCTTTGGAAGGTTTATGATAAATGCTAGATTTTTGGTAAAAATGTTACTTTTAAAGCACAAATTTTTAAGGAAAATTTGACTTCTGGCTCGAAAATCTAACCTCATAGTCCCCTTTTTATTGTAGAAGTAATACATTCATTTGGAACAGTTGAATTTCTTTTTAACACCTGACTTAAACTCAGTTAAATGTCTTACACATTTGAAAACACTTCTCTGTTTTTTTTTAATTTGCGCTGTTTTATACTGCCATAAATCAAGATAAGCATAAACAGCAGAAGGCAGAATAGGAGCACCTTTATTTCATCTATATTCATTTTTAGTCAGAAGGTTCTTCATAGATTGGGTGAAGTTTGTTTTCTCCAGGAATTTGATAATTTAAAGCTCCAGCTTTAAAGTGTGGCTAACTTCACAGCTTTGCATACAGTGGCAACAGTTTAATGTTGATTTGTGCCTTTTCTTGCTTTTAAACTCCTGAGAATCAGTCCTTTCTGCAAGGAGTGTTCCATGAGCAGCTTAGCATAGCAGAGCTTTGGAATATATTTTCTTGTTGCTAAATAAAATAAGTGCCAAGAAAGAGATAGCTGCAATTTATATGTGCTCTTTTCAGAACAAAATGGAATCTTCACCTGCTTGCACTTCCTTTTGCCTTTTCCTAAACTCAGACACTCCAGAGAGTTGAATCTGAAAGGTGCTGAGCATTTTTGACCTGAATCCATCAACCAGCATACTTTTCATGCAATTCACAACAGTGTGATTATTCATGTTTTTTATTTTTACATGTTACTAGTCTACACTTTGTAATGTATAATAGTTTCCATTTCATTCTTGAATTTCAAATATTCTTCCCCCATAAGAGATTGCCTTTAATTTTTTTGTTTCTTATGTGACTGCCTCAAATGGTTTGCCTGTGTTCTGCATGGATGAAAAGCTAGGTGGTGTTGCTGGGTTGCCCTTTTTTTGGAATTGTTTTTGTGATGTTCATCCCTATATACCTAGTCTCTTTCCCTCTGCTGGAAATACTGTCTGTTCCTTTTGCTGCCATTAGCAATGCAAATTCATTGGGCCTTTTTATAGATATGTGTGTGTCTGTAAGTATATATATTGCCTATTTTTTGCAGAAAATTGCAATTTTAATGTCTAGATGCACTCATTTGATTCTATGATGTGGTAACTGATGCACTACACTGTAATTTTTTTCTACTGTATTTTATTGAGATTTTAAAAATTCTTCGGATCAAGGGGTGTGCTTCCAGCATTCATTTACATGCCACATTTCTCTGTAGCACTGAATACCTAGAAACAATACCAGCAATGTTAATTAAAGGATATGCATCGATGCAAAAATGCGTAAACGCCATTGCCATTATAATATGGTGAAAATTCTAGCCATTGTACTATGCTCACCAGCACAAAATTATTTGTCCAATTTAGTGAATTTACATATTTTTATTAATTGGAAACTTATTTCATGCAGTGTTGCATGGATCATACAATGTAGTTTGTGAGTTCAGCCTTTGTAAACCCAATGGTATGTAAAATACTGTCTGTTTCCCTGGGGTCCCTGCTGGGGCCAAAATTGTTTAAACTCCTCATTAATGACTTGGACAGGGGACTGAGTGAACCTCAGCATGTTTGCAAGTGACACCAAAATGGGGAGAGAAGTTGATGTGTTGGAGTGTAGCTGCTATTCAGAGGGACTTTCACAGGCTGGACAAGTGGTCTAGCAGGAACCTCATGAAGTCCAAGAAAAGCAAATATGGGGTCCTGCACCTGAGACAGAAAAAGCCTCAAGCAGCATTACAGCTTAGGGACTGACTGAATAGAATGCAGATTTCCCATAAAGGCTCAAAGATCTTTATAGACAGCAAGCTGAACAGGAGTCAGCTGTGTGCCCTTGTGAGAAATCCTAATTCCTTGTTGCACTGATTAAGTAACTCATAGCATATAAACCAACTTAAGAGCATGCTGACATGATATCAGGCAATGGGTGTAAATTGCAGCAAAGAAAATTCTGATTAGATGTAAAGAAGAAAAGTTTTGCAGTGGTTTTAGTTAGTTTTTAGTTCAGATATGCTGTGAAATCCTCATCCTTAGAGACAGTCAATATGTGCCTGAACAAGACATTGAACGGCCTCTGCTTTACAGGGAAATTGGACCAGAAGACTACCAGAGGTCTGTGATGATCTACTAATGATGCATTTAAAGTATGATTGCATTCATTGCTTCAAAGACACAAGTAGTGGCCTCTGAGTAGTCATGAAAGCTAAATTGTATGACTACACAAATGTTTCTTAACAGAGGGTTATTAGAGTGCAAGCAACAGTTAAAATGGAGAAGGTAGAGGACTGTCAATGTTTCAGTAGTTTGGAGGCATGTTCAAACTGAGATTTCAGCAGGTCTGTTTTTATTTTTTTCTTTTACTGGTGTCACTTCTGCCTTTTTATGCAGTGGATGATTTTTTTACACTAAGAAATTGGATCAGTTTGCCAGCACCTGCAGAATAAAAGAAAGAGATTTCCCTGCCCAAGAGATATATTTCTGACTAATTCTTTTTTTTTTTAAGTCTGAAGAAAAAAAAAAAAAAAAGGAGGGAAGAAGTGATTTTTAGGGTCCACTGTATTAGGAAAAAAAAGTTACAGAAAAGAAAGGTGCATAAACCAGACGGTTTCATTTAAAGCATCCAGAGCTGATAAGGGAAAAAAAATGGAGATACAGATACAACACACAGGGTGCAGATGCAGTTCTCATGATTTAAATCTGGAAGGCTGTACAGTACATCTGTTTAACATCTTGCAATTTCAAGAACTGTGCCTTGAAAACCTTCTGTCACAGTGACACATGAAATAAAAGGTTATGTTATGACTTTCAGATGCAAACCTGTAAAAGCTTTATCTAACAGTATACCATCTTTTATTAACCCATTGCTGCTGCTCACCTATAATTCTCTTTGCCACTGATGTTGTGAGGGATTCTACTATATAATAAATGTCAACTCTGCAACAATAATTTTGTAATTGCATTAAATTATTAATTTGCTGTATGTAAATGAAAATTTACATCTCTTTATATCTCCTCATCTGTTTTTTCTATTGCTCTTATTATTCAGCTATATAATTTTTTGATTATAGAAATGGGACAGATGGTTTTATTTCTGTCATAACCTTTGAGAACAATTAGAGTGGCTCAGAATAATTTCAAAAGTTTCAAGATTTGTGATGCTGTAAGAGAGAAAATACTAGAGTAGCTTAAAGGTAGTATTCTTTATTCAGAGCTCTGATTTTAAGGCTATGAAGTTAAAACAAATAAGAGTAGAATGGTTGCCTGCTCATTAATTTTTGGCATTTCTGCATCTCAGAATTTGAAAAAGTTATCAACCCCTGCTGACAGGATGAAGGTATTGCGTAAAAGTGCTGCTGTCAAAATCTTGACAGAGCTGTGCTGGGAGGTGTTTATCAGACTAGACTGAAGTTTGCTTAGCTACAGAAAATGTGATTAGCACATGAGGGGTTCTTCAGTGTTCTACACAACATTTACCCAGGAGCTGGAAGAGTGTTATGATACACTTACTGGGAAAAATGTTTTATCCTCTTAAAATGGAATCTGGAGCAAATTACTCTGGCTTGCCCACTCCTGGCATATTAGTACCAACACTGCAGCTTGAGTCAAAGAGAAATGAGGGGCTTTATCCTCCAGAAATGCTTCATACCTTTCCAGATCAGGTTGTACAAACTTCCATCTAAACATAATGATTAAAGTCTGGTGGTTCTACAAGTAGAGTTTGGAGGTTGATCATAATGTTTGTCAGTTCTGTGTTTTTTCAAAGTGACCTTGGTTAAATTATTCAGCTAGGTAGTGCTCTGTTTTCCATACTTACAAAATATGGAGAGTAATATTTACCTTGCTGAAACATGCTTTATTCACTGTCTGCCAAACACTTTAGAGGTCTTTGGCTGAAATCTCAATGAGTGCTGCTATTTAATATGTTGAAGTGTGATTTGTTGGTTTTCTTTACAAGGCACAGATGGTCCCCAAGAAATGATGGTGATTTCTTTACCTCAAGGAGCTGATGCCACGCATACAGCAGAAACATCACAACAGTGAGCTCTGCTGTATGACCTACATCAAGTGGGTGTGTGAAAGAGAGAGAGAGATAGCATTTCCTTCATAGACATACACACCCTCTGACCCAGACTAGGCAAGAATCTGCTTTGCAGAAGGTTCGCTTCAAGGGATTTTCCACATGTATTTTATTATGTTAAAGCTGATAGTGGTGACAAGTTGCACATTAAGTAACTGTTTCTTCAAAAATGTCCTGTTTATATTCTCTTTAGGAAAGGTGATGTAATACTGAGTTTCTCAGATAAACAAAGTAATTTGGTTATACAGTATGTTACCATTGCGTAGGAACCTTGGTCTCTTCTGCCCCATACCTATTCATTTTGGGCCTCCGGCTTTGCACGATGATTACTTGCATGTTTAGGGACAAGTGTATTCATATTCACTAAGTTAGTAGCCAGTGGTTTTCACCAGAGAAATAAGTTTAGTATGCTGTTAGTAATTTGGTTTCAAAAATATCGGCAAGGACTTCAGCATAAGAGTCAGTGAAACATGTGGTCCTCATCATTCCCCTAAGAAGGAGACATGGTCTATTTTCCATTAGCAATGGTGCTTACAGCAAGTGAATAAATATAGAATGAAATTTACACATGCACTATAACTTTAGTGTGTGTGTATGCATTCAAACATGCATGTGCATGTGTATGCTTAGGCTTACTCCCAGTGAAAGCAAAATGATGATTGCTGTAACGGAGCCAGCCTTGGAGAACAAATTGGTTGGTAGATGAATTGGAAAATGCAGCTGTTTACAAATTAATTCCCCCCCATCCCTTCCCAGGCAGCAAAGTTCAAAATATACATTTGCATCATGTAACTGGCATGAAAGAGCTACAATAAAACTTCTTGTAGCTGTCTTGGTCTTTTAATATAGCCCTTATTCAGGGTTCACAATGACAGAATTGCAGCCCCACCCCTTGCAACATGCTGTTCCAGTACATGGAGACCAGCTTTAGCTGGACTGGTTATATAGAGTATGGCACTGAGAAATGAAAGTAGAGAGAACTACCGTACTTAGTAGGAGCTGTTTTATCCCATTGAATCATGAGGGCACCAAGAGTCTTTCTGTTGATGCCTTATCCACTTCCGTCTCAGAAGACTTGCCATAAGAGGGTGCATTGACAGGCAGAAATTAAGTCCTGTTTCTCCTTTGCCTTTTGCAACTTTCCCACTGCTGTACCTGGAGCCTTCCAATGGCAGAGCCGCAAAGCAGAGCCCTGTTCTGCATTCCTCATTGATAGGTTCCTGTGGGACATTGGAGCTGGGGCCTGGATGTTATTTCCACTTTCTCTGGTTTTAGTTAACCTTGCCATTCTTGACCCTCTATCATGTACAAGATAAAAAACCAAGAGAAAAACCAATTCTTAGGTCTGCCTTGAGCATATTTTGACCAGGTGTGAAGCAGAATGTAAATTACAACTTTTTTAGTGAAGAATTCTGCCTCAGCTTTTCCCTGAATTTGTTTCTAAGGTAGCCTGTTTAAAGATGACTGTTTGATAATATTCCTCTCCTGAAGCTGTCATAAGCAGCATCTAATGTACAGATGTACATACAGATTGGGATGACAAAATGCCTATGAAAGGAGACAGCACTCCATCATTTTCTTCCAGGCTTGGTAATATCTTTGTTGTTACATCAGTCTTGGTAATTTCTTTGTTTTTAAGTTTGTATATACATATGGTCTTGCTAATTGCTCACTGGGACCTGTCTTAATAGCATATTTCAAAGATAAGAATTCACACTGATGAATGCTAAAATTTCATTCACAGAATTTTGAAAGTTTTTGAATAGAGGAAATTTCATTTCTTTCTCATGTACTGAAGCTGCTTCATATTTGACTAAAATAAATCCATAAAATGGGTTTGCTTATAATTTAATTGATTATTATCATACACTGTTTTTTGGTGGGTTTTTTTTTTTTGGTCGTTGGAATAAAGAGACAGAGGGCAAACTTGTGCTTTTCTATTGTTTTTTCTTTAAGAAATCCAAGCTAAGTAAACTTAAACTATGGTATTAAAGAATATATCCGTTTTTCAAATACCAGTGTGGATTGATGTAATTTTCTCCTTTTGTGAGCTTTTCATTGGGGATTTAAAGGCATGCTGAATCCGGCATCCTTGAAATGGACAGCTCCAAGGCTGCAATATAAAAAAAATTTAGGGTCTACTGTTTATGTTGTGACTCCCCATCTAAGATAGTTTTTAGCACAGGTTCCAAGTCATGTAATGGACCTTGTTTTGCTGTGGCCTTTTCCTTTCCTTCACATGTACCAGTGTTTGCCTAAAGGGTAACTCAAGCATTTTTTTCACTTTGAATTTGTGAGTCTTCATTGCTGCAGTGTGCATTTTAAATGTAAAAGGTCTTGCTCAGATAATAGATCCTTCCAGTGGTGACATATATAATACAGTCCCACAGATGTGAACTCAATATTTACCCACTCCTTAATATTTGGGTATCAGCTTTGAGGAAGCAACTTCAATGTACATCCATTCTATCTTAAATTGTAGAGGCACCATACACCCTGGTCAGGTACTGTTTTTGCCTGAGATAGTTTAAAGATAAGATATGTTTAGCTGCACTGGGAGCTTCACTGTGTGTACATGCACTCCCTTTGTCACATTTTGGACAATGAAGATATTGGTACCTTAAACATGCTCTAATTTCTGTTGCATTTATGTATTATGTACAATCTTGCATCTGTCACTTTTGGCACTGGTTGCAGATTATCAAGACAAATCTCTCCCATTTCCTCTGACACTTGCTGTATTGTCATCACTGATCCACAGCCTTGTGTGTTATTCATGGTCTTGTTTTCAGATGAGAGAGGACATTAATTCACAAAAGTAAATGTGTTCCTATAAGCTTCACTCAAGTCAACATTTTCCATTTAAGAAAACTGCCTGGGCAAGTCCATAACTTCAACAAGACTTTCAGCATATACTTAAAATACTTAAATGTTTAACCTGAGAGGGATGGACTAAGTCTTTCCTGAATCAGAGCCATAATTTCTGAAGTGTCAGTTACACAACCTATCGCAGAATATGCTTTGACAGATGGATCTAGGTAATGTGAAAGCCATAGAAAGGCATTTTTGTGGAGAAGTTGTTATTTCTTCTTACATTTCATTTTTTCCTCTGTGTTCATCCTGGGAATAGAAATTACTACTGCTTACTTTTTATATATTTTATACATACATGTATATGAGTTTATATAGGTCTACATATCTGTGTATATATGTATTTATAAAAGTAAATTTCTCTATTTGCCTTTTAGGACTTGATAGGTGCTATAGCAGAATTTTTTCCCTTTGCCGCTGAGTATAAGAATGTACAATATGTTAATGAAGCCATGATTCTTTTTTTTTTTTTAAGAAATTGTTATTGTGTCATCTTTCCAGAAAAAGTAAGACTTGGTATAGAAGCCTTACATGTTCTCCTACACAGCTGAATGTGGCTGCTAGTGTCTCATTTGAGTATCTGCCCAAGGTTATACTCTGTTTCTGGACAAATCAGAGGAAAGGATTAGTAAAAAGTTAAGGTATATAGAGGGAAACTTGAACTGTTATCAATCCTAAGTGCTTGGTAGAAATACCTTTTCATATATATTTGTCCCCAAAGTTTAGAAGATTCAGGTGGTAGGCAGTCTGCAGAAGAGCAAAAAGTCTTTGTCTAAATACCCACTGAGTTAAGGTAGTTCAAAGGCATCTGAAAGAGGCTGAGCACTTTACATTCAGAGGGAAAGGTGATGGTTTTATTAGATGAACTAATAAAATTAGTTTCAGGGAAAAACATTGGCAGTCCTTACTAAAGTCAGTAAGAGCTGACAACATCCTGTTTCTCAAAATCAGAACACAGTGTTGCCGATGAAAAGACAAACACTTTCAGGGAAAAGATGCTTTGGGGCAAATGCTCCCTGTGGGCAATGTGTTGCCCTTATGATACTTGCTACTGGAAGAAGAAATTTAAAAAGAGGGAAATGCTTATAGTAAAGTACATTACACTTTTAATAGAACATGTTTTATCCACAGTTCAAAAAGATGCAGTTCCCTCCACTACTTTCCTGCTTTTGACATGCAGACAGGAAGAGATATTTCAATTTACCTAGTTGGCATTCAGATTACAGCTATTAAAGAGCATCAAAAGACAGGGAAATTTCTGATGTTGATCATTGCCATTGGATAAAACTTACCACATGGGAAGTGTAGCTGTCCCAGCTGGTGGTGAGAGCAGAATGGGTGTTTGTACTCAGTGCCTCACTTTCCCCTCTGAGGAGTTCGATTGTTCTTTTTTTATCTCTACAACAGTATGTACAAGAGTCACAAAAAACAAGGAAAAATTACCCTGTCCTGCAATTGTGTCAATCTTAAATTAAGGAACACCTTTCTCTTGGTGATGGTTGTGAACTCAAGAAACAAATTTTTAAAGATTCCAAGATGAAGTTCACAGTTTCCCACTTGACTGGTTTTACACCTATGTTTGATATAAGTATACAGTTTAAAATGAAGTAACTAACTCAATAATTTATCCCTTGCCTAACAATATTTTGTTAAGTGCATCTCAAAGCTATTTTGCTGAAGAGATAAGTAAGTGTCAGTATCCTTATGTACAGGAATTAGAAGCAGTGGGGCATTGAAATTATTTTATTTCATTTGAATGGTAGTCAGGATAAAAATGATATCTCTTGTGTTATAGTAAAATACTGCTTAATTTTTTCTGCAGTTTAAAGATACTGCGAAGATACGGGGTGTTTCAAAATTTCCTTTACTGGTGTGGGTTTTTTGGTTTTGTTTGGTTCTGGTGTGTTTGGATTTCTTTCTGCAATGTGACCAGTATTTAAACCAACAAGGTTAAACTGGTAAACTGGAATTGTGCCAAGTATCATTGATTTATTGTTAGTGCAGTAAAATATGGTGATTTCAATTTGGGGTTTACCATTTATTTTTAAGTTTTCTTGCATCTGAAGCTTGAAGCAAAACAAGAGAGTATAAAAAACTTGGCAGAAAGAGAGATTGGGGAATAAAAATACTCAAGCCTCACTCAACTTTATAGTATACCTTTCTGTTGGATGAAGAAAATGCAAGCAGTATGCAAGTGAATCAAAATTATTCAGCAGAGAATTGCGTTCTTGGTTCATGTCATTAGGAAAATGAAGAGAGAGAGTGTGTTGTGACAACTCTGTCAAGCAGTGATTGATTTTGAACTGTTTTTTTACATTTTATTTTATTCTCTTACTGTATTTGAATTCAGACTTTCAAATCTGCTTTCCTATGAAAACTACTTTCTCAGAGAGTGGAGCTGAGTGTCTGACTTTGGACTGAAATGAGAAACCTCTGCTTGGCTTTTTGCTAATACATCACACAGCGCGGAGATGATGCTCCTGTCCAGCTGGAAGTATTCAGTTCATTGTTCATCCATCGCCATCAGGATGTGTCATGGGGGTTGCCCTGTTTGTTCTATTTTTGCTTCACTCCTTTTGCCTGCATGGTTTAATAATTTTAAACGCATAAATGATAACCAGGACTTCATCCTAATACACGTGTCTGTGCAATGTTTTTATCAGTAACACTCTTTTAGGGGGAAGAGAACATACCTCATTTTGAATCATAGTCCAGCTTCCACTGGGTTTGAATCCTGCTCCCTTTTCTTTTCCTGGCTATCTTATTCTTTTCCTTTCTTGAGGGGTTTATTTTCCAGCTTAACCATGCAGACAGATCTTTACTGCATGCTGTGTAGGGAACTGTGGTATCTGAGGGATTAAGCATAAATCTGTCCAGGAATATTATGGGTTCCAATTCGCTTTTGAGGGTGATGTTCTGTTTGGTATTAGGAAATTCACTTAACAGTGCATCCCAAAAGGTAGAAAGGTGTGTTAGTTAACATAAGAAAGAACATGTTGAAATTAATTTTTGAGAAGATGCTAACTTGAAGATGTGTCAGTTTAGAAAGTTTTGTGTTTTGATGGGAGGAAACATAAAATAAACTGGTAGAATATTCTTAGTCTTCACTGTGTTTTTTCCATGTGTTAACTAACATGATGAGCAGCTGGAATGCAATAATATTATTCTTTGTGATGAACAACTTCTGTGAAATACAGTTTTCTCATTGGAAAATAGATACAATACTTCATTCCTATGTTGTGTTTTTAGAATTTATACTTACATATTTATTCATATGTGTATATAATATTACAATATTATATAAAATTTGTATCATAAAAGAAGATAAAAATTTCTTGAGGTGAAGGCCTCTCTAATTCGCTAGAAAGAGGTTTAGTTGGTGTGTTTGTTTTTGTTTTGGGGTATTTGTTTTTAAAATAGCTATCTTTGTCTCATTCTCCTTACAGTTTTTTTAAAATTTTTATAGAATAAACACATTTTAGGAAGTATGAAAATGATTACTTTTCATTTTATGCAAAAGATAGATCAGAGAGCACGTAATGGTCTCTCATAATTTAATTCCCAAATTTATTTCCTCTGCAAAATACTGATGGGAAAAAAGAAAATTTACAACCAAAGTAAATGAGCAATTTCCTCTACAATGGATATCTATGATAAATCCTGACTTTTGAAAGGTACTCTATAAGATTTTTATATTAACAGTTTGAACAATGTCCTGCATATGTTCACTAGCTGGATAAGAGAAAAGAAAGGAAGCAATGCACAGTTGCGTACTAAGTAAGAAAATAGAGGGAAAGAAAGCTGCACAAATTACAAAGGTGTGGCTTGTGCCAATTTTTTTGGAAGAGTTTAAATGTATTATAGACCATTAGCACATATTTAGAACTTAGTTGCCAAACATTGTTTGAATAATTAGGTTAGCAAAAGTGCAAGTTATTAAATGTTTCTAGCAATTTGTAGATGTAGCACGTAAAAAACCTTCAGTGGTAATCTTTTTGACCATTTACTTTACTAATTGCCTTAAACCTTTAGACTGAGACTTGATCTATTTTCCTTGTGTTTTTGGAAGAGGAGCTTAATATACTACCCTCATGTACTTAATTAGTAGCAAATCGGCTTTTGTTATGCTTTGTAATATTACATAGCAATCAACTGAAAGAGGAGGGAAATTGTGGGTAAACATGAATAAATAAGGAAGTGATTAGATTATATGAAAATTGTTTAGATTTTTGGTGGAAGTTTCTGTAATCTGCTAATAGCAGTAAGTACAGTTTAATTACTAATGCCAAAAAAGGAGGCTGAATGTGGAAGGGAGGGAATCTTTCTACTTGTAACCACTTACAATTTTCTAAAGCTATCCATATGGGTCCACTTGGTCTGGACTTATAGGAGAGTTGGTCTCTAGCCAGATACTCCATCTCCTTGCGCTTGCACCTCTCTATAGAGCTCTAATGTTCCCCTGAAGAGTACTTTTTTTTGGTTTTTTTTAACTCTCTAATTTAGATTTGGCAGTTGAAGTATGATGGCGATTGAATGTTTTGGGAATGAGCAATAAATAAAGATTTAAAACTTCCATTGTTTTGTCTCTCAGTTGCTGTGCTATGCAGTTGCATAAGCATCCGTAGGCTAATGCAGTGGAAATCAGATTGAATTGCATCTGCTAAGGTCACATTTTGGTTAAGATTTCTTTCCTTTCCCCCGTTCCCTCCCCCCATCAAAATCTCCAACTATCCTCATTCGTATCATAAATAGAGAACTATAAAGAAGGAATGCTTTATTTTATGAGCCAATGCTCAAAAAGGAATTGGTTGAATGAAGAAGGTAGTTTGGCTAATTTGAACAACATACTTGTAATGAAACATGATTTTCCCACCCTCTTCCCTCCTCCAAATGAATACCATGTAATCCTCCTGTCTTCCTGCACCATGGAAACCTGTTGCTGGGCCTCTGCCTGTTCAGTGTTTGTTACACACTTCAGAAGGCACTTTCAAGCTGTGCAACCCCAGTAAACCTGAGGGATCTGTGCATTTTTTTTCAAACCAGTCTAACAAGGCAAAAAGTTACTATCTGGTGGAAAACATGAGGTTATCTCTAAGGGTAGTGTGTTCTCCACTCTCTGATGCTTTGCAGGCAGCAAAGGAGAACATGTGGGGGGCGGTTTTTGACTGTATGGAGTCAAGGTAATTGGGTCACACACCCAGGATATTGGAAATCCTGATGCGGGGATTGCAACAATGACAGGAGTTTGCAGAGTATAAAGCTGAGAGAAATCGCATGTAGATCACTGCACATGACTTTGTCTACATGAAAAACTGGAAGTCTTGTAGTTTGTTTTGTCTTCCACTCGCTTGTGCAGTGTAGGTTTTTTTATATAGATATCTAAAACCTGAAAAATGCTGAAATGACATTAAATCTGCAAAGCAATACACACAAAACACTGTTCAACTAAAATAAGATCACAAAACTTATTGTGCACGTGCAAAACTTATTTTGCACGTGCAAAATAACTGATACTCTGCCATATAATCTCTAAACTATTTATCAGTAGATTCACCTGAAAAAAACTAGAAATACCTCTTAAAATGTAAAAATTAATATTTTTTTGATTCTGACTCAAGATTAAAACTTGGAATAACCAGCTTCCATCTTTATTATTCTCTGGACTACTCTAGTGTATTTATTCAACCTCCCAAAGGGGGTTAAGTATTGTTATTTTATTGTTATTAAAAGGTTAGATTATGTTAGAGAATGTTTGGATTCTACAAAGTTTGGAAAATCATACTGGAAATTTCATAATGTACTTTCTTGTAAAGCATCTGACCTTTTCTTCTTCTGGTTGTGCTTCAACAGCCGTTCTTATAGTATTCTGGGAATGATCTTTCTTGTTTTAATAGAAGCAGGAAATGCATCTAATTTTGAAGGGGGAATGATTACATTTTTTGAAATTTCACAAACAGTTCAAATTAAGGTTTGTCAGAGAATTTTTCATTGTTTTTTTTCCTTTCAAGACTCTAGTTCATTGGAAACACGGTTTGGAGTTGGAGCAAATTATGACAGCATTATTACAAGCTGTCCTGCAATAGAGGGAGGATAGGTCAAATGCATGCTGTTGCATTCCCTCATGCATTGTGCAGGCAAATGCAGGCTTCATCCTTCCTGCCTTTTCTATCTCTCAATATATCCTATCCAAGGGCAGTGTGTTCTCGATGCTTCACTGTGTTATTTCTTCAGCCAACATTGCATTTGCATTCTTGGTTTGATTGTTTGATTCTGCATTTAGCCACTGTGGACAGCAGTGTTCTGAGCCTCTTGAGGTTAATTATGTATACAGTTACAAACCCTGCTAGAGACTAAAACTGCTTTGAGCTAAAAAATTGTGGTTTTTTTTCTGACAAAAAGCCATTGGCAAAAGAAGTGTCAGTAAAACGTCATAAGTGTTCCATTCTAGCAATGTGGATGCTTTTATTCTCAAAGGCAGATATTTTGTGGTTTCCCTTTCAAAGGGACCGAGTGGAGCAATGTAAAGATGTACTCTCTGAAGTAAGCAGAGGGAGCTACAGGTCAGTAACTGCTTTGGGGTATTTTGCCACTTGCTGACCTTATTCCTCAAGCCCGAAATCTTTGATAACATATCATGCTCCATCTTTGTTTAGAAGAAACTTTAATTTATTTCACTGTCATGGTATAGATTTGATCTCAGATGGTGTTGCCACCTGTGGCCTTGACACTTGTTCCATTAGCACTACCCACGGGTAGTGACCAAGTGGGTTGGGTGAAGGCTCCAGCTATGCCAGCGAAGGACATCTGGTCACCTACAGGTAACAGAAGTGTGTTTAGTCTTAATTGCTGAAATAGTAGTGGTCAGGTGCAGGGCAAGAAAACAACGGCATTGGTAGGTGTGAAACATCTGATATGCTGTCAGGTTGAATTGATATTTCTTTTATTTCAAGACTAAAGGAAAATGGTATCCCCTGTAATTTTATCATCTTTGTGCTTGATTATATATTTAAGGAAAGAATACTTCATTCTCTTAATAGTCTCTACTGATTTTATATTCTTATCTGTGTGTGGAAGGACCTGTAATAAATCAAGAGACCAATTTATTTTCACTTTGCGGTTTTAAAATTGCCTAGGAAAGATGGATTGATGGACTTAGATGATTACTGTTGGATAGATAAGAAAAAAGAGCCATATTTAAAAGTGATCCAAGGACTCAGAAAAACTCCAGCTTCACTGTCTAAACTCTGTGCATGTAAATAATAAGCTTCTGTCAAAGCCCCAAGGCTGCTATGTGTCCCACCTCAAGTCAATCTTAAAGATCCAATTTATCTATTTATGCTTTTTTGTGCCTTAAACTGGGTTTCTATATCCATTGTTCTCTGAAGAGTGAAGAATTTATGAAATAAATTTAGGGATAAAATCTAGTCAACATTTTAGTCAACACTATTTGCTAAGGGATGGAGTGCAAACAGTGGCCTCAAGAAGCTTTATTTAATGGCACAGCGATACCAAGTGTAGCTTTGCTGGCAGGTGTGATACCACAGCTCATGCTATGTATGATATTGGAAACTAGAAAATGCCTTTTAACAGATAAGGAGCTGGCCCTTCATGATCATGTTAAGCAACTGGATTTCAGAGTACTTGTTTCTGGTTCATACTGTATGCTGTGCATATTTTATAGATGTTGTAAAATATGTTTATATTGTGGTCCAGATTTTTTTTTCTGAAATTCCCTATATCACTCCATCCAATTCATCTCATAAAATATTGATCATCTCTATATTATGTAAGCCCTTTTCAGCCATGACTTCATTCTATTTTTGACAAATTACCATAGGTAATCAGTTTGTATGATAGATGTTGGTTAGGAGATGAGAATGAAACACAATTCAAAAGAAAGAAACTAAAGGGGAGAGTCAGGAGAAGGGGGGAAGAGGTGTTCCTTGCAAACTTTGATGGCTGTTTTGTAAATATTTTGTCAGGTAATAAAAACAGCTTCTATGGATTTAAGAGTGGGTCTTAAACCAACATGTACTTCTAGAGGAGAGGTAGATAGTATGAAATTTTTATCCTAAATTACTTGCAACTCAAGAGAATATATGAGGTGACCTGTAAAGCTAAAAGTTTCTGTCTTACTACTTTAAAGTGCTATGCTGTTGCCAGTTAAGCAGATTTATACTGTTGGAAACTACAGCTGTTCTGTTCTATTACTTCCATAACAGAAATATGTTTATTGTAATCATAGTTTCAGTTAAACTGAGATTGTTTTTTGACAATATTAATGCATAAAGGCAAATAATTTCCTTATTTTTTCAGTAATAAAAAACTGATTCTTAATTTTCCTTCCTGTCCCTTGTGTCCTGGAGGCAGGAGCAAAATAATTGAAAGATCTTTTATTTAAGTAGCAAAGAAATGGAACTTTGTTTACCTGCTTTTTTTAAAAGTTAATTTTACAGGCATTATGACTATATCCGCAAACTGTTCGTGTTTGCCTTTTCAGAATGTGATTATTGCTCATAAAAGCAGTTTTAATTGAATACTTATGTCATGAAATGCTTGTAGCATGCTTAAAACTACATGCCTCTATTTATGACTATAGTTTATTTTTTAGAGCTCCCTGTATAACAATACCGGGAAATTACTAAAGGATTTTTGCTATTCAGCTGGGTGATTTTAAAAGATATTGCTGTTATATTGGACAATTGGCATCGATGTTTAGGAATAAAAAGTTAAGAAAATTATCCCTTCCCCCTTTCAAACAAAGCTGCATCTTGAAAGATCACAAAAGGAAACACACAATTCAAATAATCTCCTTGCTGTATCTGAGATTAACTTGGATACAGATGGTTCAATTTATAGTTTGATCTGGCATAATATATGCATTTAACAAAATCCTGTTTTGTATTGCTTCTATAAACACTGACGTCTGATAAAAGCATGCTGGCTTTTCGGCCGTCAACTTGAATCCGAGACCTCTGAGCCAGTGCTTAGAAAGCAGGAGTCTGACATTCAGAGACCTGAGTTAACTCTTTTAGCCTTTGGCTGCAACTTTTCTGAGCCTTACCCCTGACTTTCAAAAGGCAAGCTCATTTGTGGTTTTCTCAATTTAAACTGCTGTGGATAATTATTAGGCTTTGTTCTTGGTGCATTTAAAGATGAAATGATTCAATGCTGTTCATTACAGCTCATTTCCGGGCCACACTGTAGTCATTAAATTTCTGAGATACTATCTGAGAAGTCATTGACATTGTTCATATACCAAAACTAAGATGTTTACCCTTCCCTGCTGTTTGCCAGGCGTTAGCCCACCTGTCTGTAAAAGGAAATGGCTTTGGCATGATCAGGATCTTTATGGAAGCTCATGAACAAGTAGCCTTTGTCCTTTCTTTATGGAAAGTTTCCCCTTTATATATAAATAGCACTATCTAAAAAATTAATTTCTTCCTCGGAATGACAGATTTTACTCAGAAATCAGCTGATTTTTATATTCCATAGACAAAGTTTTGTCACTTCCGATCATGTATTTCCTAGAAAATTCTGATTGCAAGAAATGATATAAGCTTTACTTTGGAAAATAGCAAGTGTATACTTTACCATTTTCAGCCAATTATCCTAAAGAAGCCGGGCACAATAACCAGAATACCTGACAGATATTCGGTGAATTCTGAGAATGTGGAGGATCATATCCAATGTCTTGAATTTATCTTCACAGTTTAGTTGGCATTGGTAACAAGGAGGTAAATAGTGCTGTACAAGGAGGTTTTTATAAGTTTATATGCCTGTCTGTGCACTGACTTTTGTAATTTCCAAAGCTGGAGGATATAATTTTGCAAGCTTCTTAGTCTTTGCAGGTCAGGTCACCTTGGTAGTTATTACATAGGTAGTAAGTGCAGAATAGTTCTTATATTCCCTTAGCTAGTATAGGACCGTGGCATTTATGAAAATTTAAACAAGAGTCATAGCTCTTAAGGGAAATGAAGGAAAGAACAAATGAGTAACTGTTGATAATGAAAGAATTATCAGGGACTTAACTCGAAAGCTTGAATCTGGAAGCGACAGATTCATGGAGTGAACATGTAACACCTCGCTTGCTGTCTTGGTTTGAAAGACAGGTGTCTGCTAGGAAGGGGGCAGGACCTCTCTAGAGATGGAGAGTTCAAATCCCCTCCCTCCAAATTATTCCAATTTAAGAAAAAAAATTAAAGGAGCTTTCAGACAGAGGTATATAGGAGTAACAGTTCTTCACTAGTATATGTGACAAAACAAACAAACAACAACAACTACAGCA
>VXBR01007738.1:242632-257659 GCA_013400215.1 Cisticola juncidis | reverse complement strand
AGGGAAACAACTCCCAGAGACTCAAAAACAATAGGTGTAGCCTTGTGCTGCCATGTCCTTCAACTACTCCCTTTGTTCTGATTAAGTACTGTCATTAAAGTTTCTTAGCAACTTATGGGAAAAATTCTGTAAGTGAAAAAGAGGCAAATCTAACCCCCAACACTTGCTTAGATATACTTTGGGAGGAGGCAAGGTGCGGAGTAAAAGAAGGAAAAACATTTCCTGTGCTTGGCAAAATGTAGAAGTACTACTTTTAGTAGTACTCCATTACATCTCTATGAAGTTTGCTTGAAAGGCAAAACTGAAGGTGAAAATCCTACAACTTACTCCTGTATTGAGAAGATATGAGTTGAGTGAGAGTAACCCAGCTGATTGGGTGCTTATCACATCAAGGTTGTGTGATGTGGATTCCATCCCTGTATTGGCCAGTCACATGACAGTTGGACTTGTGGGTCCCTTCAACTCAGAATATTCTGTGATTCTGAGAGTTCACTGTCTGGCCTCCTTTAAAACTCCATTTATATGATGAGCCTTCTGAATTTCCCAGCCTCCACAGGCAAGGGTATTACAGGCAGAAGCTCAGGCCCACTCAGTTCAAGGTTTTGAAGAAAAGTAGATGTTGGTAGTTGACTATGTTGCTTGGAGGGCTTGGAATTAGTCTATCTATCCACCTTCCTCCTCTGCTTGCTCTGCCAAAGTCCAGATCCAGCTGTGGACATGAACAACTGGTGTGGTTGGTCCAGGCCCTGCATGTGAAGAGCTCAATTAACAGACGTGCAGACAGCCATCAGCATGCCTGGCAAGCTGACCATGAGGAGGAAGGGCTTTGGAAACTGAGGCTGGAGAAGATAGATGGCCTAAGAAGTTCCAGGAGAGAATTTATTTTTTATTAATAAATTTTGCTGATTTTTCTATGTAGCCTTTGAAAAATGCCTTATGGCAGAAGTCACCTTATATTTGGGTTGGTCTGGTAGTTTTGGCTAGATCCATGAGAATGGCCAGAATCTATACAGATAAACTACAGTGAGGTGGATGAGAAAGCATTCAAAATTTGTTTTAGGCAGAAACTGGTTAATTAACTCTGTTTAGCATTACACAAGACCTTAGCTTGGCTAACTTGCTGTCTTCATTAAATATGTAGCTTACCAGGAGTAAATCTGGATGAAATGTCTTAGTATTGTTTAACTCACTTTTTCATATTGAAAGCACAAAAAATGTGCAATTGCATACATTGGATTGAAGAAATACATAAGTTTGCATTTTCCCGTGAAACTCTCTTTTCCAGAAAGAAGAAAATCTACAGATAGAATTAAAGATTTTTAGTCCTATATTGAGGGAAATCAAATTGTTTTCTTTGTTATGCCCTGTCACTCCCAAAACTGGGACACAGATTCAAACAGCAAAAGCTGAGAGAGATATATTTATGATAATGCTCTATAAACATTGATACAAGAAGAACAACAACTCGAGCTCGTTGGAGGTTAGGATTTTTTCCTTTTTTTCCCTTTTCTTTCAGAGAATTTTCTCCCATTTGTTGCGTAAGAGATGGGAATGACTGATACTTAAAGGATGTGGCTGGGGGAAGGGTGCAGTTGACTACCCTCCTAGCAGTGGGGGGGGTGCTTTCTCTTGGGAAGTGCAGAGATACTGCAAGATTTTGGCTGGGATGGTCAGGGGAAATGGGCTCAGTTCCTCACTCTCTCTCATTCTCGGCACCAGAGAAGAATGGTCAAGTTGCTGCTACCATAGGGAGAATTCACCGCCACCACAGAGTCCAGTCCTTTACTGCTTCTCCTACAGTGAGTGAGGCTTTGCTCATAAGAGTGACCATTGAACTGGCATCTTCTTATTTCAACACCCAGTCTCAGTGGAAAGGACTCTCACCATCTATTCAGGGGCTGCAGGGAGAAAACCCAGGGTCCCAACCTCCTCCTGTCCTATTCAGAGCGAGTGTCTCCCGGCTGTTTGGGGGAGCCCAGCTGCCACTGTCCAGCCCCTCTCCTTTCTGCTGCTACTTCAGGCTTTTTGGCTACACTTTAGACCAACATCCCGTGTCCTCCCGGATACCCCATTGCTCCAGCTATGCCTGCGGAGTTTCTGCTCCACTTTCTCTGCCACCCCGGGGTCTGCTCACCTGTGCCAGCTGCTGCTCCGAGGTTCCTGCTACAACCCATTTAGCCATCTGGAAGGGCATAGGGTTCGGCTGCCCGCCGCGAGTTTGTAAAGGAAGCTCCTTTCTATGTCTTCCCCCAGCAGTGCTGCCATTAGCCAGGGGAGAGGCGGCTGGGCTGGCACCACAGCGCCCCCTGCAGCCGCGGGGGAATCATCGCACCCACCCTGCCCGGCCAGGAGCCACCAGCGCCCCTGCCGGCTGTGACTGGAACTGCACCAAAGGGGAAAGTGCCTGTGGCCCAGAGAAGGCTGTCACGGGGTTTGTGGTTCTGTTTGTTCTTGCTGCCACTGTGGTTGTTTGTTTTGTTACACATATACCAGTAAAGATCTGTTATTCTTTTTCTGATATTATATACACATTTCTAGTATTTTATATATATATATATGTTCTGATATACATATATATATACATACACACACACACACACACACACACATATATATATATGTTATGATACACAGGGCCTGAAAGCCCTGTAATTTCAAAGTTGAAAGTTGTGGTAATATTTGGAGGGAAGGGGGCCGTATTTTCCATCCAAGGGAGGTTTCCCCCTTCCTTGGCAGATACCTGTCTTTCAAACCAAGACAAGGCCCTCTTCAATATAACAAAGAGGCTGCTTGGTGCAAATAGCCCACATATTCTTTCAACTGTAGCAGCTGTTGTTAGATTTACTTCAATTAATATCTCTTCGGATATGAGTTAGATGATCAAAATACATGTATTAAGGTTCATGGCAGTGAACAGTCAGATTTGCTGACTGTGAAAAGTCTTTATGAGGGAAGAACGTGATTCTAGGTACCCAAAGGGACTAAAAGTGTATATGGAAAACCTCGAATATATAGGAGATTGTAGGCTTAGAGATTTGACCTTTTTTTTCTAAATAATATCCTGTGTAGTTTAACTTTGACATGCAGTAGACTTAAGTAGGTTCAAGGTCTATTCTTCTTTCCAAATATAGAAATAAATCAATGAAGGTTTTGAAATTATTTAAAGAAAGTTAATGGTACAAGGGGAAATTAACAGAAATTCTCTGTCTCAATATACAGTTCTAGAGGTAGTTTACCAAAATCATTCCGTGAACTCAGTTTGTCTTTTAATGATGTCTGTTAAAAATAGAGATGTACTCTGTGAGAGTAAAAAAAATAGAAAAATTTGTTTTGAAGTAGTCTGTGGGCTTTTACAGCTAGAGAGTGTAATTAAGAGGTTATCAGAAAGTCATTCATTAGTGATTCAATTTAAAAGACCTAACTAGGTATAATTCCTCTGGCCTGTCTTGTTACTATAGCTATGTTGAGACACCAAAGAGCTGTCTCTTATGTCATGAATTTTTGTGGTATAAAGGAAAGTAATGGGTGGTAAAATTTTCACTAGCTGGGTCAATAGCACCAGGTGTTTTTCTGGTATTTTTCTAATGAACTTCTTCCCACCCCCCCTCCTCCCCCCACTGCACTTGGAACTTGTAAGGCTTAAACTTTGAATATGATTTATACAAGCAGAAGATGAGGAAGAAAGCAGTGCTGCCGGTCAGCATTGTAAAGCTTTCAGCATTACCTTTTATAGTGAGTAGAAGTTCAAGTAGCTGGGTGGTGTTGTATGTATTGTACATTGACATCAATTATCAATCCATTGCTGTCTTACTATAAAGCTGATCAAAGTCTTCACCTAGATTTGCATTATTTACTCAGATTTTTTAAAAAATTTACTATGTGTTATAAATAACTTTGAATAAAACTGAATGCAGTGATACAAGCATAGAATTCCTTAAACAAATGAACAAACTGTTTTGGCAATACTCCCTCTTGGATGCAAATGTAAAGGTAATGAATGGCCACTATAGTCTATTTCCCATCTGGTTTTAACAGTCTGTTTCTTTTTTATTTTCTAAAATGAGCCTCTATTTAGCAAGTTTTTACTTTGGTAATTAATGAAGAACTATCATTTTCTGATATACATCTGTGCAGCTTTTTGGATTGTTATTCTGCCGCCATGTTTAAGACAGCATCTTGAGTCAAAGCCAAAGATAGCTTTGAATCATTTGGTATCAAGGTACTAATGAGCTCTGCAGACATTTCAAATACAGTTTTTCCATTTTCAACCAGGTGTGGCTTAATCCACTCTATTTTTCCCATAAGCAATATGATGTCCAATATATAACTTTTTCCGCATACTCCAAAAAATGTTTCCAAAAGGCTAAAATCATGCTTTTTGCAATATGGAAGAGACTTTGCTGACTTCTCTTTTCCTAATCTTAGATTACTGTCCATTTCCACCCTTAAATTTGCTGGCCTGAGAATATTTTTTCCTCAAAATCTCAAATCATGAACTATAATAGTTTGTAATTTTGATTTATATGTATGTTTGTTACCCTTAAAAACTGTTTATGAATCAAAGTAACAAAGTATTTCCAGAAGATTAATACTCAAAAGTAATTTTTCTGGATTCTAGCTGCAACTGAGAACAAATTGTATTCAGATGCCAAGGGGAAAAAACATGGATTTAATACCATAGGGAAAGCATTGAAGTAATTGTAGATGAATTTATCAGGAATTAATTCCTCTTGATTGATGTGCTAAACAGAAGCATGTAGCACATTAAAAAGGTCTTGAACAAATCTTGATAGTAGTTGCTTCTGCTTTTTAAGAGAATGTGGACATGTTATGCTGTTGAATTGTTTGCAGCCAGATATATTTAAACTGTGAGCTTTGCCTGCTAACATCTCTGTGCACATATCACCAGAGTTCTGTTCTTTGCCCCAGCACCAGGAAAAAGGGTGTGAGCTTTTGCCTCAATACTTTTGACTCATTCCAAGAAACATTATTTTATCTGTCACAATTGCCAGAAAGTGTTGGTTCTGCCATTTAAAGCAGTTAGCAAGTTTTTTTCAAAATTGGTATATAGTTGATATCTTTTATTAGTTCAGCATGCCCTTTGTAGCCTGTTCATTTTCTTCAGAAAACCTTCAAGCTACAGGTTTGCTTCCCTAAGATGTCACCCAAACTAATTCTATGGTTTTATTTCCCATGTGGCAATTCTATGACATTCATCATGGTAATCAGTCCAAGGGTGATGAAATTTGGGATTCGATTTTTCTCTTGGGGAAGACAAAAGGTTTTGCTTCAAATCAGAATTGTGAGCCTCCATGTGTCCTGTTGGTATAAACAGATAATCCCACAAAGCACCTGCTAAAAATATCTCATTGAAGCAATCAAGACAACAAATCCTTTGATAATGCAGTAAAGAGGATGGCTGTCCTGTGGATATTTCCTTGCAGATGTTTCCTTTAGTACAGTCATTTGAAGGATTAAATGTAGCGAAGTTTCTCTCATTCCTTTACTACCAGCCTAGGTGCCTATCTAAAATGACAAAACTTCATTAGAAGGACTTCATGTACAGGTATCTTAAGGGTACTTGAGAATCTTCTTAAGGACCTCCATATAGAAAGAAGAAATATTTTTTTTACCAACTATCTGTCTTGAATGAAAGAAATTTCCACCCAAAGAAAAATAAACTCACGTCATGATTATTTTGTGTTGCTGCCATGATTCATGGGTTTTTTTCCACAGATAAAACGTACACATATTGGAATGCAAGGTGACATGGTTTTCTGTCTTTCTGGTCCCTATTTTCACTGATAACAGAATAACATGCCGTTTCTTTGGGTTTGGTTTTGTTTGGTTAACAGAAGCACAAGAAATTAACCACAAAATCTAAAAAGGGAAGTTTAAATGTATTTTTATAGGAGCGGATCTGTAATAAAAACAATAAAACCCAGTGTTTAAGCTTTATAGAAATAATTTAATGACCAGCTGCAGCAAT
Organism: Cisticola juncidis; assembly: GCA_013400215.1. NCBI lineage: Eukaryota > Metazoa > Chordata > Aves > Passeriformes > Cisticolidae > Cisticola > Cisticola juncidis. The sequence continues at coordinate 251,670 of VXBR01007738.1, read as the reverse complement.
AAACACCTTTCCGTTTTGATTGGGTCTTAACTCCTCCATCCAGTGATTAATTGCTCCATGAAAGACAAACACATTACATTATACCTTAAGTGTAACATCCTGTTTTAAAGATTCCACTAGTGCAGTGTAAATGTTTTTGATCCTGTTCCGACTTTAAAAAGATATTTTGAGGATCCTCTGTTTACTATTACCCATTGCATATAATCATGACCAAGTCAATAACTGGCCAGTATTTTTTTTCTCATGTACAACTTTGGCCTTACTTGAGTTTGTATTCCTTAGACAGAGAGTAATACTGTGGTGCCACAACTTTTTTTTTTGAAACACCATGGAAACTTGGGGATGGAGATTGCATTTTATTTAAATTGTGTGGAAAATTAGAACTTCTTAATGAAGTTATGTCACTGGTTCCTATGCAGTATGGAGCATGTACTGTTACTGAAGTCATACTCATTACAGATAACGAAACAACCACTAACACAGTGATTTTAAAATATTTTAGATATTAGCTAGATTTTAGCTGGTAATTTAAGAGGGAAATAATGATAGTTAAAAGTCTAATTTATCACTCCCTTTTTACGTAATTAGGTTTCCGTGCCTGAGGAAGCATCACAAAGTGACTATGTGACACTAGCAACAAGAAATCTCGAGTGCATTTGCTACAGCAAAGGTTGTACCTGTATCAGAAACAAGAACTTCATCTGGATTTTTTGGATGGCATTTTATTTCACTTTGTATTGTCACCTCCACTTGAGCATTATCTTGAATTCTGTTAGAATCCTGCTAGAAGGGTCCATGTTGAAAGGGACTTCTTGAGGTCCTTTGGTCCAATCCCTGTGCTAAAGAAGTCAGTTTCCCTGCGTAGTGTCTTGGTGGATTTGAATATATCCATCAGAGGTGGCAGATTCCACATCCTGTTTCAATGCTCAGTCACTGCCACAGTAAAAAAGTGTTTTTTGATGTTCAGACAGCACCTCCTCTTTGTACCTGCTGCCTCTTTTCTGTCACTGAGCACCACTGAAAAGGGCCCATTGTTCTCTTCTTTACACCCTTCCTCCAGGGATTTATATCCATTGATAACATTCACCCTGATATGACTTCTCTTCAGACTAAACAATTGCAGCACTCTCAACCTTTTCTCATGTGAGGGGTACTCCAGTCCCTTAATCATCAAAGCAGTCCTTTGCTGGATCTCATCTAAGTATCTCCACATCAAATTTTATTTTATTTGGTTTGGTTTGTTTTTGCACTAAAACATTTGTTCTGGGATATGTCTTTTACGAAAGGTCAGTGCAGTCTAGCAATTATTCCTTTAATGGTTTCTCTGATGAACCCATCCAGAGAAACAATAGATTCTTGAATGGGAACAGGGTAAAGGCAAGTCTGGGGATCATTCCTTCCTTTTCATTTCCTAGTATGTTATCATAATATGGGTTATGGGTTGTAAGGGACCTTAAAGATCATCTAATTGCAACCCTCCACTCTGCACAGGGATACCTTGCACAAGACCAACTTGATCTGAGCTCCATGCAGCCTCTAGAACACCTCCAGGGGCAGGCCATCCACAGCTTCTCTGGGCAACTTCTTCCAGTGCCTTACCACCCTCACAGTAAAGAATTTTTCCCTAATGTCTAACATAAACCTACTCTCAGTTTTAAGCCATTCTTTCTTGTTCTGTCACTATATGCTCTTGTAAAATGTCCCTCTCCATTTTTTTTTGTAGGTACTGAAAGGCAGAATTTACATCACCCAGAAGTTACCTTATCTTTTGCAGGCTCAACAAACCTAATTCTCTCAGCCCTTCTTCATAGGAGAAGTGCCCTCTAATCATCTTGGTGATCTTCCTCTGGACTTGTTACAACAGGTCAATGTCCTTCCTGTGCTGAGGTCCCTAAAGATGGACCCAATACTCTGGGTGGGATCTCAGCAAAGAGGAACAGAGGGACAGAATCCCCTCCCTGCCCTGCTGCCCACGCTGCTTTGGATGCAGCCCAGGACACGTTTGTCTCTCTGGGCTGGGAGTGCCCATGGCTGGGTCATGTCCAGCCTCCCATCCACAGCACCCCCAGGTCCCTCTCCCCAAGGATGCTCTCCATCTCTTCATCCCCAGCCTGTGCTGATACTGGGGGTTGTCCCAACCCAGGTGCAGCACCTTGCTCTTGGTCTTGTTGAACCCCACGGGGTTCCCATGGGGTCACTTGCTGAGCTTGCCCAGATCCCTGTGAATGGCATCCCATCCCTCAGGTGTGGCAACTGCACCACTCAGCTTGGTGTCATTGGCAAATTTCCTGAGGGTGCACTTGATCCCTTTATCGTGTCATTAATGAAGACATGAAATAGCACTCGTCCCAGTACAGACCCCTGATGGACACCACTGGTCACTGATGTCCATTGGGACTCTGAGCCATGGGCCGGTATTCTCTGGATGTGACTGTTTCAAGTAAGTGACATGTCAATCGTTGCTGCACGTTCCTTTGCTAAGCCAGTAGTCTGCTCGCTTGCTGTGTTTTCTGTTAGCCGCCCCAGAACCCAGAGTGAGTGGAACTTGAAAAATATGGTTTATGAACTCAGAGAAATGAGATGTTAAGATCCATAGAAGCTGGCTGACAGCATCCTGCTGGAAACAAAAGGTACCAATCTTATAGAGTAAGATCTCTATAGAAATCTAGAGCTTAAGAGTAATGTTTACTAACCACCCAGTGACGGATATAGTCACTTTGGCCTTTGGGAGAAATAGGTTAGGTTGAGATAAATCTTTCTGCTCATTTCATGATCTAAAAAGAAAGGCTTGACTAATCTAATATTAATTCCAGCTAAGTGAAATTAACCATTAATGCTTGTGTAGTCTATAATAAAGGTAATGTAAAGTGAAAATCAGATTCTTTATGTCTTGAGGTATAAGATTTTTAGAGGCAAAATAAAATCTTAGGTTGAATAATCTTTGTTGCTGGGCTTTAGAAATTGTTGTAAATTTACAGTTGTTAGCACTTACTGACGTAGGTATTGCAATTTGTCTGCTTTATCCAAAAGTGCCAATTAGGCCATACAAACATGAATTGAGATGTTTCATTAGACTGTCCTTTCAGGTATTCAAATAGGAAAACTTCAATCAAGCATTTAAATGATGTTAAAGACAACGGGTTAAACTATTTTTTGTCATTCTCTTGTACTTGGTAACGAATGTCTGCATTGAATCGAGAGTACTCTGCTTTAGTACTTCTCAGGGGAATAGCTGTCAGATATTTAGCTACTTCTTAAAAGCACAAACTCCTTGTTGTTAACAGCTGTTTATTGGTTCCCATCACAAGTGCAACATTATTAGGGTTTTCCAAAAAAGGAAGCAACCTGAAACTTTCAGTTATAACAGTGGAAAAGTATAGTTTAACTAACAGTTTAACCATACAAGAAGATGGAAAACAACCAAAAATACAACAAAAGTGATAGAAATTCAATAGAAAAATATTTGAAGCCAAACAAAAATAATTTAATCATCAGGTATCAGGTAAAAAATCTATTCTTTCAAGCTTTCCGTTTTTTGGTAGAAGTTTGTTAAAATGTTCTTAGATAAAATTTTTGCACATGATTTGGTGGATGAAACAGGAAAAGATGGTATCTTTTTGTGGTGGTAAAGAGAGATTTTATTTAAAATGTCTTCCATTGCTAATGTGATAGTTTGTAGGTATCTTTATTTGTACTTTTCTACTTTCCATAGAGGTCAAAGCAGTAAAACCAATCTAAAACTCTGTATGTGTGATCTTATCGTATTATGAATTTTATAATCTGAATTCATGTAGCTAGAGATCAGCAAGACATGCATGGGACAGTATATATAGCAAGTGAGACTCCGTGTGTTTCATCTCTGATCACCTAATTTAGCTCTTGGTATTCTAGGTATGAAAATGTGTCTATGCAGACAGCATAATGTTAGGAAACAATTCACTGAATTTTGATATACATTTCTATTACAAGCACAAATGATCCTGCAGCATACATTATCCTCTGTCAAAGCAGGATTAAAATAGGTTTTTCATGCTCACTTTTCATCATGTTATGTGTTAGATCCTAGGCCTTTAGGATTTTATCTTGTTTTCAGACTTTTCCTTGAAAGTGTTCTGTTTCAGTCTGAATTTTTTATATCTTTGCCATTTCAACTGAGTTATAATGTAAAAAATCAGCTAATTTCAAATTAAGAAAAAACATGAGGCCTATGCTAGAATTTCAACTATTACAGATACTTTAGATTTAAGATATGTTCGTGTTTACATACACAACAAGTATTTTGATCCTTCTTATTATTCTTTTCTTGGGTTCTAGTAATTTTTCTGCCTTACATATTTTGCTCAGGGTAGTAAGGTCAATATACCATTGATAAAATGTTTTTCAAATCCAAGTATTTTGGTAGTTCTTATCACTATATATGTGGCTGAACTTGTATCCATTGATTATTCCTGTGCAAATTCATGGTAGAATCATCCATTTAATAGTGTACAATGACAGCAGTGCAAAAACAGTTGTAGCTTTTGAACTGGTATGGAAAAGCTGCCAAAAATAAATGCTCATCACATCAAGAATTCTTTTAAGTAGTGCACAGAGAAGTTGAAAATACAAATTGACAACAAGCAATTTAGAAAGCTTTCAGGGTAACTTATATTTGTCTGCTTTAATATCAGCTGCCACAGTGTATAGTGTGACAGGGCTCCATGTGAGCCAGCTTTTTGCCTGCCCCCAAAGCAACTGGTGAAGTACTGGCCCAGTTCCCTGAGGCTTTCCTAGGAATCCTTAGGAAGCTAGGAGGAAAAAAAAAAATCACATAATCTTGCAGTTCTCAACTTCTGGGGAAGTGAGGACATAAAAACCCTACAAATGCCTGAACTTTTCTGACTTCATCCAGGACTGTGGATGTCCTTTTCCCTTTACTGTTTATTTACATAAAACTCAAATGTAGCTTAGGAAGTGGGCCAGTTACTGCTGTATTGAAGATTATTATTAGTCCATCTGATGGTTTGGAGGCAGACAACCCCCTCTCCTCCTTCATTCCCTTCATAATACACCTGGCCAGTTGTGCAATGCTACCCAATGAACAGCTGCTAACAATGAGGAAATTGTGCTTATAAGAAGTAGCACAGGATCTGATGGTTGTTATCTGGGGAAAAATTGAAGCACTCAGGATTTGTTTCTTGCCAGGATTTTTTTCTTCCCCAGTTGAAAAAGTTGACTCTGTGTTGAATTAAATACTTTTTATCTTTTCTGTTTATGACTTTGTGGAACTGTTTTCTTTAGAGGTACTCCATTTCCCCATAATTTCCTCTTCCCCTTCTCCTTTTCCCTCTCCTGGTCCCTCCTTCATAATCCATCTGGGAGGATTAGGGATTTTACAACTGAAAAATATCTATGCATTGGGACAGCTGTTTATAGTATGATGGGTAACTTTTCCTACCAGTAATGTTTGTCTGCATTAATGTTACCCATATATGTGTGCATGAGTATATGGATGAGAATTAGCATTTGGAGTGCATTTTACAGAGAGTGTGTGTATGTTGCAAGTATCTCACACAGCCTATCAAGGCATTTCCATTTACTGAGTGTCCATCCTACCAACATCTTGTAGTACTTTTAAAAAAACCCCAAAGCAAGAAACAAAAAATCACAAGAAAACCCATCACAAAACCAAAATAGAGAGGCAAGACTTTAGGCATTTTTGAAGTTTAGCTAATAACATAAACAATTCTATCTATAATGGGAAGTCAGTTCTTTGGGCTTGAGAAAATTAGCAGAAACTTCTAAACTCTGGTGTTGTTCTAATTTGAGAAAGTCTATTAATCTGCACAAACTGAAGTAGGCATATGCCTCTGGAAAAGCAGTCAAAAGAATCAATATAAACAATGAACATAAAAAATAATTTTCTCTGATATCTATGAAGTTTGTACATTGAGTCATGTCTTCAGTCTGGTAGAGTCCTTTAAGTATAAACAAAATAAATTCAGAGTGGCTAGGCAGGACTTTTGGAAGTAACTAGTAGTATTTTTACCACTCTATGTGAAAGTTGCTGTTTTTTTCCTTTAACAGTTTCAATTGATTTAGATGGTATCAAGGGACATATACCAATCACTATTAATTTATAAACTCTTTTTTTTTGGTACCTGTTTGTCTATAGGCCTTCCTGTTTCATGTGAAAATGATCCATCTGGAATACTCTGTCACAGTTTCATTTTTCACATTGAAATAATTCTTACCAACCAACTACAATTCTATACTGGGATAAGAAAGCTAAAACTCTTGATTGATAATATGTCTGTTATAATACCAACAAACTTGTTCTGTATGGAAATATGCAAAAAGAGATCATCCTTTAAAATCTGTTATAGCTGAAAGGGTTTTCAGGGGTGGACAGAAAACAAGTGATCAGTAGCAGGCAATGACTCATCATCTATTTAGCAACAGTCATGGTAAAAACAATCTACTAGAATCACTTTATATACAGCTCATTTTTTTCAGTTCTTCATCTTGAAATAGCCTACACACCCCATCCAACAGAAAACTGCAGGAAAAAAAACCAAAAAGGTGAAATTACATCTCTTTTCACCTCTTTCCACAATGAGGAGGAAAGGAGAGTACTTGTGATGTTCTGAAGCTAGTGGATAAGGTGCCATTGAATGGATGTCAAGCATGTGGGCAGCCTTTTCCTGAAGATCTTTTTCATATTATGAACTTTATAATCTGAATCCATGTAGTTAGTGTGCTTACAGGCTGAATTTCAGTGAATTTGGTTGTTCTTGTGACTTGTGAAGCAGAATGTAGCCAGTCCTGAAACAAGTGAACACTTCACTTGGAAATTTGCACTGAATCTGACATTTTTATTAATAATTATGGCTGCTAGTTCAGAATATCTGAAAGTGTTCCTTACAAAAAGCAGACTTCCTTGGAATACTCCAGATGTCTTCAGAACTGGAATTTCTGATCAGATCAGCACAATCCATGAGTATCTAGCTGTGACCAAGGAAGCAAGAAAACCTGAAATCAAGCATCCCAAGCTTTTCTCTGTTGACATGATTTAGGCCAGTCACAGAGAAAGCATTTGAAGCCTTGAGGAAGTTCTGGCTTACCACATAGCTGATGAAAAGTAATGAGACCATCTGGTCTTCATAATAACTGAAATCATCTATGCCAGCTTCAGAGAAGACAACATTCCATCATTCCTAAGCATGCCTAGCTAATTCTGGAGAAGTGTACATTCCATGCCAATGCCCTCATAAATTGTACCTGTGCTTTTTCCTATCTCATCTCATGTTCTGTCTCTTTGTTTTATCAAGATTGCAGAGTAGTTGATGGGAACTCACTCTCTGTAGTATCTTGATTCTCTTATAACAGGTATACCATGAGGTTAAAGAAACTGTGTAAGCTCCATGGGAAATAGCAAATGTCAGCTTCTTGTTGTTAGTGTCACTTCAGCACTTGACAGTGTATGTACAGCCTACGCAAGGTAGAAATACAATTTAAATTCCCTCTTCTAGGAGGTATAACATAGCATTTCAAAGGCTACGCTCTTTGCCTCACCTGGATGTCTTCATTCCTCTTTATTATCCAGGACTTCCGAGAACAGTTGAACTCCGCAGAAGTGATGCTGTACAATTCAAGCTTGCAGTGGGACTTAAATGCAATGTATATTCCTTAAAACCTTATTTATTAATGCTAATATGTTTGAATTTTAATTATTTCAAGATATGGAATTCCAGACTAGATTTTTCCATTTGTTCTAATGGTGCATGCTTTGTTTAACTCCATTGAAATGGATAGAAATATTTTGGAATTTTTCAGTCAGAATCCAGTCTGCAAATACCACTAGCTGCCAAGGTAAATGCAGCTGTTATTTTTATCTGCATTCTGAGATAGATAGATAGATAGACAGACAGATAGATATTGGGTTTTTTTCCCAACAATGTTTATTTTGCTTTCCAAAAACTGGAAGCGGGTTTTTTTCTGCCACAATAGAGCAAAGAAAGCAGAATCACACAGTAGAGCACATTTGAAGAAAAAGAGAGAAGGTTATTATGAAAGACATTAGCAGAACAGATTTTTGGTTTTGCAAACAAACCACTGCTTAAAAATTTTTTAGGCACTTGTCAAGACTTGACACGATAAACATCCATGCTGAAGGATTAATCTCAAGAATGTAATTCTGTGATAAATGTATTTCAATTTCCAAGGTTTCCTGCATGGAGAATGGACATAATTTAGCCTTATCAAATAGCAGCTAGTCCTCTCTTTGCAGAACTCATGATTTTTATGTGGTGTTTTTCAAACATGAATCATTATTTTGTTTTGAGCATTTCTACTTACAAATTTTTGTACTTCATGGTTCATTCCTATTGCTCTTAAGATTCTGTGCTAGCCTTTCTCATCCTAATTTCCTCAAAGACTCTTGTTCAGTATGTATTTGGGTTGGGCATGTTTTATTATACCTTATAGAGACACCTTTACATATGCCAGCTGTCATGGGTTAGCACTGGACAAAATGCCAATGCACCCATGAGTGTATATGTTACCTAATGAACTACTGTGAGATGTGGTCAAGAACAGAGCAGAGCAGGCCTAATACTTGAGAGACAAAGACAATTTATTAAACTACATGACAATCAACAATAGAAAAGAAAAGAAATACCCAACCACCCAAAAGCAGAAAAGAAAACCTCCCTGAACACTGCTTCTCCTCCCCCCAATTTCCATTCCATACATGCTCACACAGTTGACACCAGCACATTACCCTCGTCCACTTACTTAATCCCTCAACAACCCTGGGTTCCCAATCCAAATCATCATCCCTTAAAAACAAGCAATCCTCATTCCATCCAGGACGAGAGGAGTCTTTCTCGCACCACAGACCCCCCACAGGAAACACAGGTCCACCATCCCGTGTTCCCAGTGTCACCCATGGCACTGCCCGGAGGAGTCTGCCAGGGTGACACCCTCCTTTCCATGTCCAGCGCTCTCACTGCCGTCCATGGACCAAAACTGCAATAGGGCTCTTTAAGGATGTTTGG
>VXBR01007738.1:190060-242492 GCA_013400215.1 Cisticola juncidis | reverse complement strand
ACCTCCAAAGTTCTCCCTCCACCCCTCCATTCTAGATGGAAGCTGGACCAGCTCCAGTCCAGCTCCCTCTGTTCCCCACCCCTCTCCCACCTTGCTCAGCCAGGCCCACCTTGCTCCCCTCCCCCACCCGGCCTAGCCAGGCCTGGCAGAGGAGGGGAGAAGAAGCTCCCTCTCCGAGGAGCGAACCCAGGAAAAAGAGGAAGTTCTCCTGGGAAATCCTGCTTTTAACCCCTTGTGTCCTCAGGGGCGTGTCCACACTCTTAGTGGCCAACAAAGGTGCCAATATTCAGACCTAAGGACTGATTGGTTTGACCACTACTTCCAAAAAAAAACCCTCACTTCCCTTCAAACCACGACACCAACTCACAAGCAATTGTTGCTCATGCAGTTAGACACAGTGAAGTAAAGAAGAACATTTATCTGAATAGAGGCATGCAAAATGAACTCCCAAACATCCCAAGGTACGAAATTTAATCATGTTAGAACAAATCTGGTTTGGGACTGTATGACAGAACCTGCATGCATCTGTTTAATCCCTGGGGTTTTTACATCATTTCTCTGAATTAAGTTAATATGATCCACACTTTCCCCCTTCCCCCTATTTCTTTTGAAACATGGGAAAGTTTAAGATTTTACTTGTGATACATTTAAAAGATCAATCAAGATTAAAGTTCATTCATAAAGTTCTGAATGAACTTTACTGTGCAGTATACTTCAGGACATAAATAATAACAACAAACAAATAAATTTAAATAAACAAAATAATACAAATAAATTTATTCATGCATCAGGAAAATAAACAAACCTATTCAAGTATCATTATTAAAACAACATGATAACTTGGTCTCTTCAAGAAACTGATGATTTTCAAAAAGTGAGAACAACAAGTCAGGCAGGCTAGGAACCTGATAAGACACATCATCGCTTACCTTCTTTGTCTTCCTGACTGTTACATCTCATTAAGAATTATTTTTAATACCAAGAAGTTTCAGAGTTTTAGCTGTGGGATCTGTTTACTTCAGAATTACTCTAACAATATATGCTTGTTCTTCAGTTGTGTATGTATTCAATCCCAGACTGCAAGGCTACAAAATTCCTTTTGCAAAGAAGCAGTTGAGATGCCTCCCAATGTGTACTGGTGGCTCCTCACACACAAATAGCTCTCTAGGGGACCTCCCTGTCCCTTCTCTTTCCACTCCTGGATTTGCCCGTCTGATCTGGCTGAGGTCTGGAAACAAACTGAATTCTCCCTATGATGGCAAACAGCAGAGGATAGGTGCTAGGTTAGATCTCCTCAGGCCCTCTTGCACTGCCCCAAGTATCTGTCTGCTCCCTTTAGAGTTGCTCTGGCTTCAGGGTCATGATTTTGAAGGCTGCTCTGGGTATTCGAGTAATGTGAATTGAATTCTACTCCTAACTTTCCCTTTGTAGCATGATTATTAAGCTAAAAGCAGTGAATAAATTAAATTCTCCTTAGAGTCAATCCTTAATATCATATTTCTCACTCCTCCCTGATATGTTCCTTCAAGAAAGAGAGCATAGGGAATTATACTAAGAGGGGAAATTTAGATTTTCTTCTTTCGTTACTTGCTACTTAGAAGTAAAAGCACAAACAGTGACATTCTGTTAAATAGCTTGAAATGCTTTTGACACTTTTATTTCAAGCAAGACTGCAGAAGGAAAGCATCATGCAAATCATTCAACACTATGAATTTGTAACAAAATTCAGAATGACATCTTATTCTTTATATAGGCTTCTGTTTTATGATATTTTAGAATTTAGTATTGTGATATTTAAAAGACATTTAAGTACACAGAGAAGTGTTTGTTTTGGCATGAGAGGACAATAAAAAATGGTAATATATTGGCAAATAGATGAATACTAAATTACATAGAGACAAGAATTTGCCATTCAAAGGCATTCAGAATTTTTCAAATTAATCACAGAATCACAGAATGAGTAGTCAGAAGGGACCACAGTGGGTTATCTGGTCCAACCTCCCTGCTTAAGCAAGGTCATCCCAGAGGACATGGCACAGAAATGTGATCAGACCATTCTTGAATATCTCCAATGAGGGAGACTCTACAACCTCTCTGGGAAATCTGTTCCAGTGCACAGTCACCTGCATAGTAAAGAAATTCTTCCTCATGTTCAGGTGGAATTTCATGTGACCCAGTCTCTGCCTGTTGCTTCTTGTCCTGTTGCTTGGTACCATCAAGAAGAGCCTGGCTTCATCCTCTTGACATCCTCCCTTCAGGTGCTTCCAGTATTTAATGTGGTCCCCTTTTAGTTGTCTCTTCTCAAGGCTGAACAAACCCAGCTCCCTCAGCCTTTTCTTGTAAGAGGGATGCTCCAGTCCCTTATTCACCTTCATTGCTCTCCAGTGAACTCACTGCAGGGGCTCCATGTCACTCTTGTCCTGAGGAGCCCAGAACCACACACAGCACTCCAGAGGTGGCCTCACCTGGGCTGAGTAGAGGGTCAGGATCACCTCCCTCCACCTGCTGGCAATGCTCTTCCTAATGCACCCGAGGACACCTTTGGCTGCCTTGGCCACAAGGGCTCACTACTGGCCCATGGACAGCTTCTTGTCCACCAGGACCCACAGGTCCTTCTCTGCAGAGCTGCTTGCCAGTGGTTTGGCCTCCAGCCTGTGCTGGTGCAGGGGAGTATTCTTCCCCAGGAACAGGACCCTGCAATTGCCTTGGTTGAATTCCAGGGAGAGAAGACAGGTCTTATCTCCAATAGGTGTTCTATTTACTGAGAATTCAAATTGTAGCAGTCTGTCTCTTCACACTGTAATGTAGGTCTGAATTCAAAATTAGACGGTCTTTAAAATAAAATTTAGTCTGCTTGAGCCTGTTAATTATCAACTTAATTGCGATCACATACTTTTTTAATGTGTTGTCATCCCAAAGTTGTATACACAGAACAGTTTTAGAACTCTGTGTGCTCATCTTTCCATTATGTATATATTTCATTTATTAAATTGTATTCTGTGATACTGGAAGTGCCTGGAATTGTAGAACTATGGAAGCTTGAGGCTTAGCCTTTTATACTGTCTCTAACAGGCCACACACTGAAAACCCACTGTTGTATGACAATATAAACAGCATCAAACATTTATTTCCTGTTTTTTTACGGGCCAAGTATTTAAATGTAGCTACAGCCCCTTTTCCTGAAGTCAGTTATTGGATAGTCTTTAGAGACACCAAGAAATGGCTGATGTTTTTGAAGAGGAGTTTTAAATATCACTACTTGCTGCTATGAAAGACTTACTAATACACTCATGACTACTCATTTTGAAGAGAAGGTGCTCTCAGGCACAATTGTAAGGCATGAAGCATGACAAAACAATCTTCATTTATTTGTTGTTTACACAGAGTCAGTGTTTAGAATTGTGATTTTGTACGCTCTTGTACTTTGCATGGTCTTGCAGTCCTTGACTGGGTAAAAATATCAGTTAAGTAGCAAGATGTACAAACTTCAGGATATCATCAAAGCCTGGAGACAACTAAACGTGTTTAAAATGGAAAGGTTTTATTATAGGCAAAATTCAAATTTTACATCAGTTGTAATGCTCTTGAAGCCAATAAATGTAATTTAAAGGTGAATTGGTATCTGACATTTTGTGGAGTTGTCCTCTCTCTTGGTTATGTTCCAGTGTGGTGTGACCATTTAGGGCTGCTCTCATATATTAATACTTGGCATTTGAAGACATAGCTTTTATATTTGTAGGAGTATTTACTCAAATTTCTTTTTCACATTCCTTTGAGATTCATACCTGATCTTAAATTGGCAAGATATCTTGGGTGATTTTTTCAAACTGAGTTGCTAAACATCTGCATGTTGGGTTTCCACATTCCCACCCAGGGCACAGATTATTCCTGTCACCATATCTTTTGACAGAAAAGTAAGTCAGCCACTTGGTCATGCTGTGAAAAAAGAACCCTTGTAGCAGCCCCCCTTATTGATGAAAGAAATAAATCCTCTCTTGTTTCATGAAATTGGACTGCTTTTGCAACTTTAAAATTTATTTTATGCCCATGGAGGTTTTCACAGCAAAACAGTGATTTTGGTGGGATTTGAAAGGATGCAGTAATTTGTCCAACTTTCACACGCCTTTGTGCTGTAAGTCAGAAAAACTCTCCAAACACTGCAGTAGTTTTGCCAGATGAAGTCTTCATTGACCAACACTGGTAAGAAGGCAACACTTGGGAATGAGTCTCCTCTGCATAAAAAGTCAGAAACTCAGTTCCATTTAGTTATATGAGAAAGGCCTTTTCTCTTTGACCATCTCTTTTGGTTCCATTCCTGAATGATTTTTTTCCCAGCAATATTGCTTCCCTTTGGTTTCTCTGCTGAGTTTCTTTTTCACTTGATTTCAAACTCTTAGTCTGCAGATTGATGATCCATGATGAAGTGTCTTTGTGGTTGTGAATCATCTAATGCTCTAGTTTTCTTCCAAAAAAACAAACAAAAAAGTAACTAGTGTTACAAGCTGCAGTTTCACTGTATATTTTCCATATTTTCCAGAGGTCTTTTGATTGCTAAGAATGGAGCCAGGCAGTGCAGTAGGTGCAAGATGTAAAGTTTAGGAGTGGGTGGAGTTCTGTAAATGATCCATGAGATCAATACCACCTATTACCTGCTCTGCTGCTCTCCGTGTATTAGTGGATGTGACAGTGTTCTGGCTGGTCAGATTCTATGACATTTCCCTGATTTTGATCCCATCTCCCCAGACTGATGGGTCCTGCTCCTTGCCCTCTCTCCTCTCCATACATTGCCGAAACAATAATTGTCTTTCTTATATACACTACTAGTGTATATGAACTTTCAGCTTTTTCTTGTTTAAGGCAGTGGTGGCCATTCTTGTTCTGAAATCTCAGTGTGCTCCTTCTCTGCTCTTTTCAGTCTGCTTGAAATGTTTTGTGTGCCTTGCATGAAGTCAAACAATTCTTTTGATACTTGACCCCACAAATTACTGACAGTCCAGTTCTCCTTTATTTCTGATGCTGTGTAACGCTATCCTGCTCAAAAAAATCTATTTAAAATAACATGACTGAGGAATTTAGCACAAATCCTGCAACTCATAGCCATGCTAAGTAGTATTCTGTTTCACAAGTGGTCCCTTTGAAGTCAGTTGAGTTACACATGCTTACATCATGTCTGAACTCAGTCCACTGTGTTTACAACATGCGTATTTGATATTGCACAGTGGGTGTACATAACTTAAAAAATAATAAAACTTTTATTACTTTGAATAGTGTGCACATTAAAGAACAGATTTTCATTTGCATCAAGGCTCTTTGTGCTCCTTTGGCTTTGCAAAAGGCCTTAAAACTAGCATAAATTCCGTTAAAGACCAGGTGAAAAATCCCTTTTCACAGCCAATGCTGTGTGAAATGGTGCTGCATGTAAACCAAAATAGAGCCCTTCTCAAAGGAGATTTTTTTTCATTTCAAGGCAATATTTTCACTTTTTTCTTCTATTTTCCTGTAATAAAAATGCAATAGAATTAATCATGGCAACTTTTTTTCTTGTTTTTATTGTACCATCTTGTAGTAAGCCTTCTATGAGTAGCAGTTGACCATTTTTATCCTTGTGAGTTTCAATCAAATGTTAGCACTTTTTCTATTTACCTGCAAGCAATGTTCATATAAACAGTAAAAAAGGCTGCTTATTTCTTGAATTACCTCAAAGAAGCAAAATCTAAAAAGGATTGAACTAAGAACATAATGCTAATGGGAAACTGTTGGTTTTTAAAAAAAAATTATTTTTTTATTTCTGGCTCCCAGCTTGGGAAAGGAAGGAAATGCATAAAAACATATTTTTGAATAACATTGAGATAGATTTTTATGTCTACACCTTCTCAAATCTATGCTTTGTTTTTAAGCTCCAGTTCCAGTCCATATGCATAAAATAGGCATTTAAGCAGCTACAAAAGAAATCTACTGAAGCTTCAGGAGTCTGGACAGTCTGTCTTGATGGGCCAAAGCTCAACAAGGTGAAGGGCCTTGGATCACAGCAACGTCTTGTAGAGCTCCAGACTGGGAGAAGAGCGGCTGGAAAAGCTGCCCAGTGGAAAAGGACCTGGTGATGCTGGTTGTCAGCAGCTGAACACAAGTCAACTGTGGCCAGGTGGCCAAGGCAAATGGCATCCCGACCTGTATCAGGAATAGTGTGCCCAACAGGACAAGGAAAGTGATTGTCCCCCTGTACTCAGCACTGGTGGGGCTGCACCTCAAATCCTGTGTTTAGTTTTGTGCCCTTCATTGCAAGAAAGATGTGGAAGTGCTGGAAAAAGCCCAGAGAATGGCAATGCAGCTGGGGAAGGGTCTGAAGTACAAGTCTGATGAGGGAGCTGGGGTTGTTTAGCCTGAAGAAAAGGAGGCTAAATGGGGACCTTATCACTCTCTACAACTACCTGAAAGGAGGCTGTAGTGAGGTGGGGATCAGTTTCTTTTTCCAGGTAACAAGTGCCAGAACAAGAGGAAATGATCTTAAATTGAACCAGAGAAGATTTGGATTGGATATTAGAAATAATTTCTTCATTGTATGAGTGTTCAGGCATTGGAACCAGTTTCCCCGAGAAGTGGTGGAAACACTGTTCCTGGAAGTGTTCAAAAAACATGTGCATGTGGTACTTGGGGATATGGTTTAGTGGTGAACCTGGTGGTTCTGGGATCATGATTTGACTCAGTGGTCTTTAGAGGGCTTTTCCAACCTTAATGACTCTATGATTCAGCTTCTACAGAAAAAAGTAATGAACAGCTAGTAGTGTAAGTGTATTGGTTGTTACCTGGTAAATGAGTATCGCCTCTTGAGGATGACATTGCATTTGAAACACTAAACAAGAACTTGTGGTATCTGGATCCTTTTCTTGACTGCAGCGCATTCACTGTTTGACTCTTGGTAATTCATTTACTCTCTGTTCACCTCTCTATTGGTCTGTCAGTGCACTAGTCTGTTAATCCATCTGCCTTGTAGAGGTAGTGTAAAGGTAATGACACTTATGCTTTGTGTACAGGATTCTACCTAATACCTGTACGGATTTTCTAGAGTAAAAATGCTTTATGATTTGTCAGTCTTCCCTCTTCATGTTATTCTTGTTTCCTCACCAGAGGAAAACAAAATGGCTGTTGCAAATCTTAAGGGAGAACTTCTGCATGTGAAACCAGTATATATCTTCAAACCATGTTTGAAGATCTTTTAGTAGGGAGATTTCCTGCCTTGACATAGAATATTTTGTTTCTGCTCTATACAAAGTTTATCCATACACAACTAGTTTAGAGGCTTTCTATATGGTTCCTGATTACATCCTTCTCATCTTCCTTATTCTTTTTTAACTGGGAAATTAGGCAGTGTATTGGAAATTTTTCTTTATGTGCTGTAGGCTACACTTAAACATTGAGGTCCCAGTAATTTATATGTTTTTAATGAATAGGGGTTTTTCCTTTTGGGTCATTTTCACAGAGAAACCTAGGTTGTCCAAACATATTCTGAAATACATTGGGGGATTATGGTTTCAACACATGAATGCCTAGGGCCAAAGTATGAGTAACATGAAATTTTTTGTTCCATTCCATGAACAAACCACTGTTTTGTGGTGTAATACAAAACATATCTAAGCAGTTTAGATCACTATCAGGCATTACAACATTAGATTTTCTATTTATGTGACTACCCAAAGCTCATTAGAGACTCGTTTTGTAGCTCTAGGGAAGTAAGAATAAAAAGCAGTGAAAAATAGTACATTGTATTCTGTTCAAATTATACTCTATTTACTGTACTTACTAATATATATCAAGTGTATAATTTTATAGTTGCTGAGACCAACTTCCAAAACTTGTGAAGTCCAGGATTGTTCATAAAACTGTTGTGCTTACAGCTTAACTGGGCAACTTTGATTGGACAAACTAGCTTTTTGTGCATGCAGGCAGACTGTAAATTGCTGGTGCCTTCATGTAATATGAATGTCCTTGAAGTGCAGTCTTCTCCAGTTTCTCCTCTTCACCTTCTCTTAGCCCACAAGAAAGCTAGTGGTTTCCAGGCCCAAAGGGAGAGGACACAAGAGGAGACAGATCTGGAATATCAGAAAACACTTGCAAATATAAGACCTCAGATTCTGGGTGTGGATTTTCACTATTCAGCTCTACACTCTGAGTGCTGATGTGAGTGTCTTTATAAAAATCACACCAGTGCTCTCCTTAGTCAAGCAGACAGAGGTTTCACATCTCCATCACACTAAACTTGTGCATGTGGGAAGAATCTGATGTGTTGACATAAGGTATTGATGTATGAGAATGTGATAGACAGTTGAGCAAGGAAGGGGGGCAGGATATCTCCTTTTTAAGGGACAGTATTTTTAATTGCTTCTTACTGTATTGTCAAGTTTTTCTTTTAAACTGCAGCTCTCTCTGCCCTCTCTGGCATATTAGTCTCACCTTTTAATGAAAGGATAAATGCAGAATACAGCATAAACAAGTACTAAAGATTCCCCAGGTAAGGGGAGAGAGGGAAAATAAATCCATTAGCCAACAGAAAAAAACAAGGTTTTGGGCAACCTAGTTAAAGCCCAATTATAATCCTCACACCCAAAATAACTTTTTGTAATAAAAGGAGAAGCTACATAAACCCAACCAAAAATGAGTGTTTGCTTTTTCTTTTTTTTTTCATGTAAAATGGACCATTTCCCCAATAATAAAAAGCTTATCCATATGTGCATTGGTGGATTAGAAGCATACTTCACAGGTGGTGTAATACACGGGTCTGACGTACACTCAAGGCATACACTGAATCCCAGTGAGGCATACTCAGTCATGGTGTATAAGAGCATATTTAACAAGGTTCTAGGTTATATAACACAGTTTAAAATAAGCCATGTAAGTAAAAATAAGCCATGTTGTTGTTCTAACAGAACATGTCTTTTAGAAGAAAAGCTGTGCATGAAAATGTTCCCTAAAATTCAGATAGAAGAATCCTTTCTTCATGCTCTCAGTATAACATATTACAGCAATTAAAGGAAAGGACTATGATGTAGACTGAAAAAAACCTCATGCCTGCTACACATAATAAATGCTGGTTTATTAGTCTGTCTTCTTGTGTATTTTGGTGCCCATACACTCACGTATAGTGAGAAGATGTCACTAAATTAAACCACAGATATTTATCCTCAGATTAAGGTCACTTCTC
Organism: Cisticola juncidis; assembly: GCA_013400215.1. Taxonomy (NCBI): domain Eukaryota; kingdom Metazoa; phylum Chordata; class Aves; order Passeriformes; family Cisticolidae; genus Cisticola; species Cisticola juncidis. Next base: position 233,296 of record VXBR01007738.1, on the reverse strand, counting down.
CTCCTAGGCTCTCTTCTTATTTATTTTAATTAATGAGTGAAAACTCTGTTTTTCTCCATCTTTAGCCTTCTTTCAGGCTTGCTGTTATGCACCTTGTTATAAATTCCTTGGCTTCCAATCAGGGTTTTATGAGCATGGAGGATTGTATTTAAAAATAAAGATTCTGAACACCCATATGTTTTGAGGTACAATTCCTTTCCTCAGAGGGTATGTAAAACATAAAACAAAAAAGCCTATTTTATTATGGAAATCTGAAAACAATCAGTGAGCCTCTTGTTCAAAGTAACACCAGGTTTGCTTTAATTTTAAACAAATTCAATTTTCTTTAAAGTGCCGTTTATATGCCCATGTTGAATTATAATAGTTAGTAGTAATTTATTGGGGATATTATTCCAGGAATTTTTCTATCTTCTGCCTTTGACCCTAGGGATGCAATAGCAGGGTATAAAGAATGTATGGTGTAGTATGACACAATATAAAGGGCAGGAGGAAGAGCACTACAGCAGAAAGTTTGTTTCGAAAAGACAGGCTGATAGCGTTATTTCAAGTAAAAACAATCAAAAATCCCCACTTCCATAGTGTATAAACACGAGGCTACTATCTATCATTGATTTTTCCTTTTTTATTTTTTTCCCATTAAACTGTCTTCACAGCCAGTGCATTTTCTTGCATGATTCTAGAAGAGAGTCATTGTAGCACAGAAAATAAGCAATGTTTGTCCTAATTCAAAGCTAGTGGTTACAAACAGAAAGTGTCTGCTGTGGGTTTTGGCTGAAGGCAAGAATAATGTTTTTCTGCTAGTTTCTTTGTATAAACTAAAGATTTTGTGACAGGATTTGGGATTTTCTTTGTGTTATTTGATTCTTGAATTCTTTTAATCTTTTCAAGCAGAGCCTTGCCATTATTTTCTTGTAATCTTTTTGTTTAAATATTGCAAGATACTGTTCATGTTTTCACAGAAACAGAATCCACCAATAGCAGTTTGTAAGACTAATAGTGTGAAAAGGTTTCATAGGGGCTGTACTTTCTTTCTTGCTTTTCTTTTTTCTTTCTTTTCTTTCCTTTTTTTGTAGTTACTTCTTGCAGTATGAGCTCTGATTTAGAACTGTATGGAAACTGATATTTACAAACTCTTTTGCAAGTTTTACATCTGACATCAGGACTTTTCCCCATGTCTTGGTAGTAAGTCTCAAGAGACCATTGGAATGAAGAAATAATTGTTCCTCATCCTTCATCATGTGACTGGAATTGAGGCTGTTCAATTCTGTGAAGCTGAAATCTCAACCTTCAAGTTAATCTCGATCCTTTATAAGCAGAACTGACCAGGCAGAGCTATTTTTGCTCTTGTTTGGGGGATTTATTTGCTCTTTATGATAGATTGCATTGATATTTGGTGAACATGTTAACAAAAACAAGAGGGTTATTTGAGATCTGAGAAATATTTAAAAACATCAAAACTAATAAATGGTAAGATTTATACTAAAATGTCCTTTAGACTCATAGGGGTTCAGGGGATAATATATAGCTTTGTTGGCCCTTATTCTCTCCCTACAAAGCATTGTTGTAGGAAAGGCCACAAGCCCTGGGAGATAAGATTCTATTTTCTGTGTCCTCACAAAAATTTGATTATTCAAAATCTCTTTTGTCTCTCCTCGACTAGGAGACCCTTTGCCTAAGCTTTATATTTGTGCATGTAGGAGTTGCCATTTTCGGTTGCCAGAAGCACTAGTGCCAGTGCAGCTGATTTAGCAGTGTCATTTCTGCTAGGCCACCCAAAAGACCAGTGAGTTGGCTGTCAGCCTGTAGTCAGGTGTGCTGTAGTTGTAGATGTGCTCTTTTTATGCTGCTGCCACCTTTCCAGTAACACATCATCACTCCTGCACTGTTTTGATCATCTAGCATGTTTACAGATTGCTGGAGCGGCAGCACCTCTTTGACAATGTGTCATTGCAATACTTCATGAGAGGCAGCTATTCCCACTGCGTTTTACTCCAAGGGTGCTTACACCTCAAGCAGGGCAGCTCATCTCAGGACTGCCTTTGGAAAATGTTGAGACAAATAAAATTCCATCTTTCAGACTGACCCATAAATGACAGAAGTGTGAAGGTGCAACCTCTGAGTCACAGAGGGCCTTGTAGCAACTGTCTCCTATGTGACTTTTCGTGCAATGCTCTCATATCCTCCAGAATCCCTGAGCAACAGTAATTTTTGTTGTTTCTTGGTTTACAGTGTAACTAAAACATCACTGTTTAGTGAGAAGTATTCTTGTTCTGTTTTAATCATTAGGTGGCTTTTAAGATGTGGGCAGAAGTAGGCATGAAAACAAAGGGCGTCTGAGCTCCGAAGACTGGGAGCGTGGTGGCAAAGAGCAGCACTTTGGCACAGCACATTGGTGCTACAGGATAACACTTTATGTAACAGGATACAGACCACAGGATACCGGCAGGCAATTGGCACTGCACGAGAGCACTTTATGTAACGGGAGAGATAATCAGAATGTGGCTGGCATCACAGCTAAGTAACACATACAGGGCAGTGCAGAACAACCACATTCTCTCTCTCTCTCTCTCTCTCTCTCTCTCTACCTTCCCCCTCCCCCCCAAGAGGTTACTAAGGGGAAATCCCTTCTTCCCTCTCTGAATAAGTATGTGATATTAGACATATTTACTGGGGGAAGACAGGGATCCAATTCGATTGTGCTAATCTTTTTATTTGTCTTAATTTATTTTTTAAAAACATGCCCTTTCCTCACTTGCTGCTGTTGGGGGGACTAAACAATTCAAAGGTTTTCTAGGAAAAAGAGTGACTTCTTAATCGCTGCAGTGAGCAGTAATTTTTGGCAACACTGTTATACTACCAAGATGCAATTTTAATAAAACAGTCCAGTGCTTCAGAAGCTCCTGAGGTAAAGCAATTTTAAGGAAATATGAGGGTATATTTATTTCACTGCTTCTCCTTTTAAACCTTTAAAAGAAAACCACAGTGCCCCTTTGGTGCCTCTTAAGTGGACACAACTGTTGACTTAGAAGAAAGACGAGCTAGTCTTTATGGTTAAGCATTTTAGTCCAGCACCCTCTTTTAAAAAGCTACATACTTTAAGGTTTTGTTTAAAGTTGCTCACTCAAATCCAGAGGGACTGTAAAACGTTGGCTGTGGAAAGCCAATCTCCCCACACTAAAGTTTTTTTGGTAAGACTCCAGGAAGCCTTTGGGGCATCCTGATTTCTGTCCACTCTTTGGCTTATAGTATTTCCTCCTTGTCTACTGGATAGATGAACTGTTTTCACTTGCTTATGAACAAATGACCTGATGTATCTTTTGCAATAGTTTTCATGCTGGCATTTCATGCATTTCATGCATGCATTTCATTAAATTTGTGTATGCCAGTGTCAGGGAAAGCACAGCAAGTTACACTGCAATATTCATTGTTTCTTATCAAACTAATTATCTGTTGTATTGAATATCATGTTCTGGTAGAGTCTCAAAACTCAGTGTGCCAGAACCATGCAGATTAAGTTGCACTCTATGTAGTATTAAAGATTGAAGGGGTAGGGTAGAAACAGGGAATAGTTTGTAATTATCTCTGGTAGTTCAATGGGTGTCGCTTACTTTTTGGAACATACAATTTGTATACCTCATTTCCAAAATCTGGAATGGGTTCCTATGCAGTTTTACACAGGCAGATACTTAAACATGTGCATTTCCAAATTTACCAACTAATCATAAAATTGAATGATTCCTGTAATTACAGCATTAAAGAATATTGGTTAAAATATGTAAGTATATAGTGCAATACCTCAGTAATTCACAGAATTCAAGAATCACAGAATGGCTAAAGTTGGAAGGGTCCACAGGAGGTCAGCAGTCCAACTTCCCTGTTCAAATAAATATCTAATGCTGGTGTTAATGAAAGAAATGTGTGGATTCCTGCTTGCAGCACTGTTCCTACTATTCATTGTAAAAGTGTATGCAAAAAAGTATTACACTCAAAATTTAAATTTAAAGTGATTCATGTAAGTTTATATCACATGCATGTAACACAATACTAATACACTGATGCAGCAAAAATCAGTCTTAAGATGGACTCAGATGTGGCAAACTCCAACAAGTACATGTGCTTAGAGATTGGTATTTATAGCTCCTTTTTGGGTAGAATGCAACTTCTCTTCAAATCAAAGTGAAGACTACTATTCACATGGATAAAACATAGATTATACTCTAGGACTGAAATCCTCTCTCTTCCCCTTCCTTGCAATCCGCTTTTTGAGTCTCTATGTCTAAAAATGTCCTCCAAACACAGTATGTGTACATGCATATAATTTACCACTCACAATTGACATGTTCATTTCAAAGTTCTTTGTCAGAAAGTAGCTCCCATATGAGGAGGCTCATTACTTTTTAAAGGCTACATTAATGAGAATAACTCCCAACCTTATTCTTAATGATATTTATCCAGCTAACAGTTTGAAAGAGCTTAAGAGTAAAATTTTTCCCTGTTCATAATGAGGTCTGGTTTAGCCTCAAAAACTGACTTACAGATGATATTATTGCCCTAATAGGTGAACTATCCTGGTTTTAAATCCAACTATGTTTCTTGAAATATTCACCAGAGACATAAAAAGTAGGGAAAATATATTATAAGTTTATTACAATTTAGTTACTTATTAAATTGCAACTCCTGCTTTAGGCTTCTGTTAAAGGTCTGATTATGAATTGGTCAGATGGATGGGTTCTGCTGGGAGGATTACAGAGTATAGAACCATTGTAGCAGAACAGGTTTGCATCAAGGATTTTTTCTGTTTTTTTTGGCAAAGTACGCAAGATTTACTTCTCCTCCAGTTTAGAACATTCTAAATTAATGGATTTTCAGTATAAAATAGCAGTAGATAAGAATAGACAGTTCATTCACAGTTTTCAGTAAATGTAGCTCTTCTATCCCACAAACCTTGCTTCCATCTTGCTCTTCCTTTCCTTATTCCTGGTGCTGATTCAGAAATGAAAATATTCCAAGATGAAGGAGAGACACTGAAGCTTAGAAGAACAATGATCAAGACAGATTTTTCTTTAAAAACCTAGTGGATGTTTTCTTCAAATTGGGTGGGGTGTTGAAGTGTACTTGAAAATTTTCCCAGTTGTTCAGTTGTGTAGAGATTGCAACTTCATAAACACTAGAAGCAAAACATTTTTACAGGATAAGGGTTTTTTTTTTCAAGTTACTAGCTTGCCCTACATTTTATTTCCAACTGTATCAATAGTATGGATCATACCTGAATTTTTTTTTTAAATGTATTAAAGCAATTTATGAATTTTATTTTTATTATATATTTACCAGTAAAGGCAGTTATTTTTTTTCTCTTGAAAAACTATTAGAAAACAGGATCTAAGGGCAAAACGTGTTCTCTTCTACTGCCTTTTAACAGCTAAGGATTTCACTCAAGTCATATACGTTCTGTCCTCAGCTGCCCTTTTGCAGTTCTGCTCTTTATGGTGTATCTAAATGAGAGCACTGATTCTGTATGTCAGTTAATTTAAAATTCTGTTGACTGAAAGTTTCAGAATACACCTTTTACAGCCTATTGTTAGACTTCTACACTTCATTTTAAAGGGATGTGCTTCCAAGGAAAGTAGTAAACTTTAGATTTAAAAGGCCTTGATGGGGGTTCCTACAAAAAGTTTTGCTTGATAAGCTTGTCCATGAAAAACTAGCAACAGTGAAATACAGTAAAAGCTTGTTTCTTGCTAGTTGATTTCTTGTCATTTATAAGGGACGATTAGCATTAACCAAGAAAGTAAGTCTTTTGAAATGGAATTGTCAGCTCCTTAGCTAATGAAGAGCCACATTTCTCATCTTGCTGTGGTGTGGAATTTCTTGTTATTTCTTTTTTATTTTCAAGTGAAGAAGGAAGTATTAATGCCAGCAGGATGAAAAGGTGTCTTAGTGTTAATTTTGCTTAGAAGCATAATGGACAACATCTGCATTTAAGGATTGGAACCCTGTTTTTTTTAATCTAAGAACGACAATGAAATTTAAGAAGTTTTGACGTTTTTTGAGTCCTTCAACATTAGTAGTTGAAGTATAATGATTAAATGTTTTCTCCTTTTAATCTTGTCCATTTTTTTCTCTTAGTTTTTATTTCTCTTGAGTCTGGGTGTAATTTTGTAGAAAACTCCTAAAATGTCATTAGCAAATAAAATACCTGTGAATAAAATTATTATTTGTTTTTCTTCTAACTTGTGATAATGATTAGGGTATTAAGTTCATAGAAACATGTTCACCCAATAGCTTAGGACAAAAAGAGCAAAACACATTTCCTCTGCTGAGCCTGTTGGGTTTATATCTCAATTGATGGAGAATACTGCATCTGACCAAAGGCTGTTAAAAAACTCTTTTTTTAACCTGAATTCATCAGTTATGCAAACACTTGATCAACCTGATGAATATTTACAGTAAGTACTTCAAAACTTTAATTATATAATTTTAATTTTTTTTATTTTTCTGTCAAACATATTTTTGTATTAGTCAGAGTGACTAACTCCAAAGACATGTTTACAGTGTAAAAGACATGCTGGGGCTTCTTTCCTTTATTGTAGGAACCCCAAAGCACAGCACAAATTTGCAAATTTCACAAATTTCCTGTTTTTAACTCTTTTACTGTAGCACTGAAAAAAAAATCTCTTTTTGTTTGTCTTAATATAAATGGTTACCTCAGCATCATGAGAATACTTTTATTTTCAGTGGCTCTAAGATATATTAAATAGGTGGCAAAATATCTTAAATACTACATGGAAGGCAGTCATCTTTCTTAAGTGATGTTCAGGCAAATCTTTTTATTAGATCAAACTTGTCCTTCCACCACCAGTGTAACTTCTTTATTATGACAGGAACTAGTCTGGGGAAAAAATTCTTGTGCTTAGGCCTAGTCTTGTCTCTAGTATTTTTCTGGGGTTTACTTTTTTTTTTTTTTTTAAATAAACTAGTACTAATTACCATAGAGCTATTAGTTTCGTTCTCCCTGTGTAAATTGGAATAATGCTATCTCCTTTTTCACTATTTATCCATTCAATCTACTGATATGGAGAGCTTTTTGGAGCAGTTACTTATTTGATTTTTGTATTTTAACTGTCCCAATCTCAAATATATTCCTGGCAGAAACAATGAGATATAGTGAAAAACATTTAAAAAACAAGCAACAATATAAACATAGCAGTGTTACATATTTGTACTGCTTAACCTCATATGGTTTTGCTAAAAAATTCTGGGTTACATCTGCATAGTGCCTCAGATTTCTAACATGTGAGGAAGAGGTTTCTGCCTGAGCTGATACTTGCAATGTTTAGATATTTCTACGAGAAAAAAACATAGCAGTCATAGAAAAAGGAATTTGTGCTTTGTTCTTAAAAATACATCCTGAAGACTGTGTTGTGGGTCTACCCCACTGGTTCTTACACTGCTGTGTTAATAATAATAATGCAGTTTTATTGAATGATTGCCCCTCTTTTTCCCTGCCACATTTATTATGCAAGGTCAGGGACCAGGTTATAAAACCACATTTTAAAAAAAATTTGATTTTAAAGCTTTTGAAATTTGTATGCTGGTTGGGTGGTACTAGGCATATGTGAAAGCTCTGAAAATGATTGCAATGTTTTCTACAGCAGGATTAGCTAGCCAGAATCAGAAGCCCCACACCTGCAGAATTCCAAGACCCCGGGATATTTGTTGCCCTTTGAACCTTACATTTTGTTTTTTTTTTGTTTAACTGTTTTAGTTCAACTGAATGTACAGCCACAATCTGTGGAAATTGACAGATGCTGCATGTGTGGCAATAAGCTGCCAAAACCAGAAAAAAACCCACAAGAAAGGGCAGCCTTCAAAGTTGTCTGCAGCTCCCTGCTGTGATTTTTTTCACTGAAGCACTAGAGGGATTTACCAAATGCACTGCCAGCCTTACATGATCTGAGAAAGGCTTTAAAATGGATAGTTTTGCATTCTCCTGTCTACTTTCCACGCTCTCTTCCTTTCCAATTTTTGGCATCCAGTTCTATCAATGACAATGAGATAGCTCATTTTGGGTTTGTTGTTACTGTCTTTTAGGTGAAACTGGAGGGGAAGAATTTCTTAAATGAAAAACGCTGGTTTCATTTGGCCTTGTGATGCTTGTGTTCATTAACAACTGTACAATGTGACTTGGCCGGCAGGAATATTTATTCTAAAAGTGAGCATTAAGAGAATAGACTAGTAAAACCAGAGAGATCAAGTTAGTGCCACTATGGGTACAAGTGGAGGAATGCAGTACATGTGTGATACACTTCCAAACTAGTTTCACTACTCTGTGTGTTGATGTAGAGGGTAAATAGGATCTGGACCTTATTGTTCCTTCTGATTTCTAGGGTTGGGAAGAAATAAATGGGCCCCACATCTCTGAGAACAAGTTATTGGGAGCAGCATTTATACAGCAGCTGTGTGGAGACGGGGAAGCCTTTTGCTCACCTTCTTGCAATGATCTAGTGACAGTTTAAAAAAGGTGTCTGTAACATAGTGTCTTGGGTCATGAAGCCTGAGAAGTAAATATCTTTCTGTGTGTGAGGCAGTGAGAATTATGCCCTTTAAATTAGGGATCTGACATATCATGCAGTATTTGTTTCTGGTGTCGAGTCATTAGCCCATCTCAAACATCAATATTAGATTTGCTGGTTTTCCTTCAAGACAGTTCCATAATTTCTGGAATGCTAACAGAAAATTTTCAGTAAGGGACTGAAGAGCACTAAATAACCTCCATATAGTTACCAGACACTGAACAGTAAAGGAGTCTGTTATTCTGAAATCTTTGTTCAGGGATTATTTGATTCATTTACCATCCTAACAGGGTGAGTGATGGTGCTGAAAAGAAATAGAGAAAAAGCAACCAAATCTGAAATTAAAAGTTTAAAAAAAAATGTCTGAGAATTCATATACAAGCTAAGTGTGCACCATGACATTGTGGTGTTTCTTCATGCAGAAGTTTTCCTTATGCAACTGTCTTTTCAAGACCCTCCTTGAAACAGCTCAGATTCTGGAGCACAACACAGTGAGCATCAGCCTAATACTTGCCAAGGACCTTGCAGGTCATTGAAGTGAGTGGGTCTGACTTAAAGAAGTTCATTGTATCCATCACTTTTTGTAGGATGAGATTTTGTATGTGCCTTGCCAAATGTGAATGCAGCTGTCTGAGAAACAAAGGGTAGAAGCATGTAAGTTGCAGTGAGTAAAGACTGGATATTTGAAGGTTTGTACTCAATATGCAATATGCTTTTCACTTATAGCCCAAGGTTTTCTGTGTGTCTCTACCACCATCATTCAAAAAACACAGAGAACTGTCTTTTTAAAAATCTTATCAAATTTTTGCTTGGAGATAATAGTGTATAAAATCATCCTGAATTCCACTTCTTTGCTTTGAGTATTGCATGAACAGCTCTTTTAAGGTCCACTTTTGTGTATTGTTACATAATTGCACTGTTGATTATCTATTTAGTTTTTATACAGGTTAGATTGATACTGTCATCTGGGGTGTGGTAAGAATAATTTGAAATTTTTTTTTGTTATTATATCTGTGTCTTCTAAAGTAGTGTGAAAAATACGATTTATGTCAGACAAACCTATGTAAAACTAAAGTTATTATTCTATTTTCATGAATGATCAGTGAGAAATTGTTTAGACAGAAAGTAAAAGTGACTGGTATATAGAGAGTGGAACCAAGGCATGGTTAGGATTTGGGAGTTTTTATGTGGGGAATTTAGGAGGGCAAGAGTACAAGTTAAAAAGCATTCCCTGTAGACTTATAATAAAATCTTTACTGGTGTTTGTCACTGCAGAAGTAGTGGCAGAGTCTTGGAAACCTGGGTAAAGCATGCTTGCTTCTAGCTTTGGGAAATCAGGCCACTTTTTGAAAACCACATAAATCTGGAAAATTTGGAAGTATTGAACTGGTGACCATTGCTCCATTGCTGGTAATCTCCCATTAGCCATCTGCATANTTTTTTTTTTTTTTTTTCCCGCTGTTTAAGGGATGAAAGATGGTTATTTTGCTTATTTTGGAGGCTGAATACTCTGCTTTTGGCTGACAGATTTCTCCCTGTCATATCTGAAGCTTATGGGCAAGAGAAAGTAGTAAGTTAAAATCTCCTTGCTGATATTTTGGGATAAACAGAATTTTTGAGATTTTAGGGCTGTCAGTCTAATACTATAATGAGAACCAGCTTGAAACAAAGGGAATTGAGATTAAAATATGTTTCATTTTTCCAGCCTAACAATATTTGGATTTTGTATTTTTTTACAGTTTTTATTCTTTAACAACTTAAGTCCTGTGGATGAGGCAAGGACAGATTGTTACAGCTGTTGAGCTTATTTTTTTTATTTTCCTTACTACATTTCCAACAGAAATAAGGAAATTTAAACTTTGTGTACAGACAAAAAAAATTATTCAAATGTCAAAGGGGATCGGAAAATACAGGAGTCCTTGTTCTTCACCTTCTTTTGAACTACAAGCTGCCAACCATTGCTAAAGCTGGTGCAGCAGCTATGTAAGAACTTAATGTATGTGGTAAGGTCTATGTAGTTCATACACTGAAGGTAGACAAGATGCAAATTTTGATATAATATCTAGCCTGTATTTCTTCTGAGGTGCATCCCTGCCACATTAGAGCAGCAAGGTCTTACTTTGCTTTTAGTTTCTAACTAATTATAGAAACAGAAGAATTCTACATTCTTCAGACAGGCTAGCTGTTAGAGTGCATGATGCACTGTTAATCCCTTACATGATAGGGCTAGAAATACTCTATTCTGTAGAGTTATTTAGGAAAGATGGAGTAAAAGGGTAAAGTGCAGGAGATGTAAATATCAAAGATATGTCTAATTTTGTAGTGTATACCTCTCCTTTAAACAATAGTAGAACTATTATCTGGAATGACTATGTACTAGCCCTCCCAGCAGCTTCTACTGTGATCATGATTACAAGGCACATGCAAGGTAAATGTTGACTTGTTCTGCTTAAAGAAGTAATTCTTTAAGAAATTTTTTCATTTTTTCCTCAATTTTGTATCCATTCTGCCCTTTTACTAAGTTAGAACCGATACAAGTAAGAATTAAGTCAAGGTTTTTGCCATGATATATTTGCTGTATGTGTCTGGGCTGTTCCATGATACCATGGGAGGGAATATGTGTGACTGTTCTGTCAATACTGAAAAATATATTCAGCTTGCTTGGGCTTTTCTGTGCAAGTCAGATGAGAAGAAACTCTTGCTTTTGGATCTTACGAGGTCTGCTCTTCATGCTACATTTTATGTTGTCAGGCAATGAACACAGGATTGTTTTGTGACCAGAAAAAAAGGGAAATTGTCAAGGGTTTCTGCATGCAACTGTGTATAATAACTCCTGGAGCAATGATTATGGTACTTAGGAGTCTTTTAACATACAAGAATTTGGTTTCATTCGATCACCGGTATGGTAAAAAAGGAATTTCTGAACTGGAAAGGTACATCCGAACGAAGAAGGTTCTCCTTTACTATATTCCCTTCTGTCTGATTTATATCTATAGTATTCTTCAATGCCCTTTTCTATTTCTCACCATAAAAATGTCCAAATGTTTTTAGGTTAATTTATATCATTTATGTTGATGAATAAACTTGTCAGCTCTTTCCATGTGCTCAGTACTCGTGGAATGATATACTATATTGGAGTTCTAAGTAAATTCCCTTTTTATTCCTGTAGTGCTTTACTTACTTGCTTTCTAAACTGTCCCAGACAGCTTATTTCTTTTTACCTTGGCAGGCTTTTAAGGAATTTTAAATAAGATTCGCTCTGTGTTACATTGAGCCATGTCCTTGTTATTTATTTTTGGCTTACATGTGTCAATCCCCTCAATTTGGAATTTTGCTTTATTTTATTTCACTTCTGAAAAAAATTTTCTCATGATTTCTAGTAGGAGTGCATTGAATTCACCCCTTGTCCTGTTGCTGTCAAAGCTCAGAATCATCTTCTACATTCAGATCACATGCTTGTGGCAACTGTTATTCTTTCCTTTTCTCCTCTGTGAATACCTACTAACTGATTGAGCTTGCATACCTCCTTTAATATCATCTGCTACATTTCACACATACTCGCTAATAAATCATTATTGTTCATTTTGATATTTCTAAATAAAGCCTAAAATGTCACCCAGCTGTAGCTTCTCCTCTTGCTCCTAACAGGTTATATACTCTTGGCTCACTCAGTTCCATCTCAGGATTTTTCTTACTTTTGTTGTTTTCCTCATCCTTTGATTCCTGTGGTGCTGCCTCCTGAAGACAACCACATGGTTCATGCCTGGTCCCATTATCCAGCTGTTGGTAGAATCCTCAATAACATATTCCCACCAACATGTCTAAATGTGATGTGTGATGAATGAAACCTTTGGCAGACCCTTTTCTGAAGGTACTGCTTACTATTTTCCCCACTCCCACACTCAGATATCATACTTCAGATAGCACAACAACTCCTTCCCTATGAATATTTGAAACACAGTAGATGCAACTTTTGAGTTGAAAATGATGGACACAATCATAGAGGAGTAGCATTCCAGAAAAGCCCAAGTATAAGATGTGTAATAGACTCATTTTCTGCTTGTTTCTAATTATGTTACTGTATTTTGAAAGTTGATACTAGGATGTAGTTTACCTCACTTTCAATCTAATCATAGCAGACTGAAATATTGTGAATGGAAATGGACTGAATAAAACAATGGAAACACATTTCCATTTTCACATTAAGGTATAATGTTTAGAAATTTCACATGGTGATTGTGAGGAGCATATATATATGTATATATTAATATGTAATCCTACTTTCCTTTGCTTGTACCTTTGTGTCTTGGTTTGAAAGACAGGTATCTGCCAAGGAAGAGGGAAACCTCCCATGGAATGGAAAATATGAGCCCCTTCCTTCCAAATTACTACAACTTTGAAATTATGGGGCTTCCAGGCCCCGTGTATCAGAATATATATACAATACCAGATACCGAAAAATGTATATAATATCAGAAAACAGATAAAAATTAGTTACTGGTATATATGTAACAAGACAAACAACCACAACGACAGCAAGAACAAACAGAACCACAAACCCAGTGACAGCCTTCTCTGGGCCGCAGGCACTTTCCCCTTTGGTGCAGTTCCAGTCACAGCCAGCAGGGGCGCTGGTGGCTCCTGGCCGGGCAGGGCAGGTGCGCTGATTCCCCCGCGGCTGCAGGGGGCGCTGTGGTGCCAGTTCAGTCCTGTCTCCCTCAGGGGGTAATGGCGGATGGGCTGCAGCAGGAAACTTGGACCAGCGGCTGGAACTGGAGGGTGGGCTCACCTGGAGCAGCAAGAGGTAGCAGAAACTAGGCAGCTGTGGAGGAGCTGCAGGGGGTGCTTGGCTATAGTGTAGCAAAGAAACCTCAGAGTTGTGGCAGAGAAATGGAAGGGGCTGGGCAGCAGCAGCGTGGCTCCCGAACACAAACAGGAAAGGCTCCCACAGAGGGGTAAGGAGCTCAGGGTCCCAGGGTTTCCCTTGAGGCACCTGAGCAGATGGTGAAGAGTTCTTTTTTAGTGAGGTAGGGTGTTAATAGGGTTCCAGTGCAATGGCTGCTCCCACAAGGAGAGACTCACTCATGGTAGGAGAAGGCGGTAGGAGACGGAGCCTTGCAGTGGTGGCGCATTGTCCCCACAGTTACCACAGCCTGTTTACCCCGCAAGACCGACAGTGAGAGCGAGCTAGGAGCTGCGCCCAGCCCCTTCCCCCAGCCCAAATCTCACAGTATCTTTGCTCCTCTGAGGGAAACCTCTTCAGCTAAGACAGTAGCCAGGCCACCCTTCCCCTGAACCCCGGCAACTTCTTTTGTCTCGCTTAAGTACTGGTTGTTACTGTCTCTTAGGAACATATAGAGAATTTTCCTTCTTTCCTTGAAAGAAGGAAAACAAAAGGAGCAATCCTAACCTCCAACACTTTGTCAAGCCCAACACACGTTCAGCTCTAACTAATCAGTTAGAATTGTCACTATGTATACAAACATAATTTCCTGTTGTCATTAGCCACTTTTTCTTCCATACTCCTCATCTGCTGAATACATTTGCAATGTTCTTTTTATTTTTCCCTGCTGCTAACACCCTGCATTCCATTCCTACATCTGTGTATTTTGGGTTTGTGGTCAGGTTGATTTTTTTCCCCCCACAGTTCATTTGATACTGCAACACTAGCATTCTTTTAAAGTGTCTTTTAAAGAAAATAAAAACTAAAGTGGATTTTTAAATTTAATTCCTATCTCTGGACTACACAGAAAACATGTATTTTGACTTACCAGAGTTTTTAAATAGCTATTAAAAATAGTTTGAAACTTAGACAGACCTGTGAACACCAGTTTGTAACACAGGAATCTAAATTCTGGAAAGGTGGGGTGCACACCCTTAGAAAATGATTGTGCATTTTTGCAGCTGAGTGCACTGGTGACAGTAAAAGCAGTTACTCTTCCTGTTAAAAACATTGAATACCAGAGCAAGGACAGTAAGCGTTCTCCATTCCTGACACATTTTATGCTTTTCATTTATATTGCTGCTCAATTAAGTCTGATTTAAGTCAAGGCTTGGATACAAGTTACACTTAAGCAGTTTACTTTGTCTCAGATTTGTATTAATGCTTCTGCATACACTAAGGGTCATTAGTGAACTAACAAGATGTTAATTTTATTTTTTAAAAGAAATTTAGAGAAATTTCTAAATTTTAAGATTTAGAAGTCCCTGAATTTTTCTGAAAATCTGTAGTTATTAAGGAGTTTCTAGTGCTTTTCATAAAAACACAGGGTTATATATTCTAACTTTTCTTTGCCACTGGAACTGGATATTTGTTGGATATGGGCTTACCAGTAGAAAGGCCAGTGCAGTGCACAATATTCCCTTTTATCTGCCCTTAGGCTTTGTCATAGTTTATATTCCCTTTTCACTTGTACATAGCCAAGTATAACAACACTGTAGGTATGATATGGTCACTGGAGCATTGCACTAATACATCTGCTGCATGTTGTATTATGAGCTTCAGCTGCACCTCTTCAGTTTCCCTAACTGCTGCTATATAAAGGTGTAGTTACAAAATTGTGCAAGTTGATTTCCTCTTTGCATGTCTTTTTTTTACCATCTGTTAGTGAATGAAGCAACTGTGTTCTCTTCCTGTTCTCTCTGAATTATGTAGTGAAAACATAAGAATTTCTATTTGAACTTTCACAGGTTCTCGCTGGACATCCAAACATCTCCTGTTATAGAAAGTTGATAAGATAGGAAATTTCATAGCTCAAGTAATTCTATACAAGGTTTTTGAAAATACTCAAAATTAATGTACTTATTTTCCTTTTTGGTATTGAATTATGATCTTGGATATTTTACTGTTCCATCTATCTTTTATAGAAGTATTCAAATAAAATGAAATCCCACATCTGTTCATTTTTGGCTTTGGAAAATCATCCAAGAAGAGAAAGTTATCAATACTAAATTCTCCTTTATGAAATATTTAGAATAACCTAATTTTCTTTTAGGAGACCATTAAGTTTATTTTCACACTAGAATCGAGAATCAAAAGTTCTTTCTCTCCCTTGTTCCATCTTTTGCAAGTCTCTAAGCCCTTAGTCTACTTAGCCCTGCAAAAATTTCAGGAAAAGCTAAGTTTCTTGTTTATAGTGAAGCCACAGAGGAAGTTCAATCCAGATCCACAGTGTTGTTTGGGCACGTGACTGGCTTTGATGAAAACAGAAACTGTGTTCCCAGGTAGTTAGTAAGTTTGGGTGGAAGTGCCTTGTCCAGACAGCCAGTGACAGCTCACAGCCATACACTCGCATCTATCAGCTTCCAGGCTTCAACCAATCTCCTCTTTACCCCACACACCATCTCCTAGCAGCTAGAACTTTGTTTTTGCCTCAATTTCCTGCAGCATTAGGATTCATTGAGACTTGCTCTCGGTAGGTGAAGTCAGGAGTAAGGTGGTTGTCATGTAGCAGATCAAGTGCTGAATTCACCACAGCGGTCCAAAGGAAAGACACGCAATGGAGTTAAATGTATTATTATGCCTCTTAACTGAATGTTATAAGATAAAATCAAGTGGAAATAAATCTTGTAAGAATGGCCATTTTAATAGAAATACATTATATAGGATACCAAAGATACTATGCTTTTACTAAAAAATGCCACTGTAACTATAGTTTTATGGTCTGCTGCATCTATGAGTTCCTTTCCAAGCTCTAAATCCATTTATTTAGGCATTGAGTTCTGTCAGTACTGCTTTTGTAGATGCTGTTATCTAGAAGGAATTTTCTTCCATGATACTTTTGAATTATGATATCTGTTAAAAGATATTATTTAAATGTGTACGTTGTACTAGTTTTTACAGGACAGTAACATATAGGAATAGGGAATGAAGGTGCCCAAGGATGCCAGACAAAAATGCTCTCATATGAACTGTTAGTGTGCTGCAATGAGTTATTTAGAATTTTTGAAACCAATTCCAGACTTTTATTGGAATAGAAAGATAAAACAAAGGTCTTTGTTACTCAGTGCTGTTTCCAGTGACATGAATTCCAATAATTCTAATCTGGCTGTTCCTTATCCTGCAGAATCTGAAAAGTCCATAATTCTCCAAAACTTTCGCAACATTGCATATCCCATGAATGTAGTTTTTACAGAATTCAAATAAATTGATTTAACTTTTATATTTTGGGGGTTTTTTTTTGTTTGTTTCCTCTGGGTCAGCCTGAGGCCATCATTCAGCTGCACTAATTCTGTAAAGAAGTACTGAATAAAGGCTTAGACTTTCTGTGCCACAGGTGCAGTAGGCACCTCGCTATCTTTCTGGTTTTACATAAAAGCATTTATAAGCAGCCATGCAAGGTGGAACTTTTTATTAAGGCTGGCTTTATCCCAAACTGAAAACATACGTCTATACGTAATTGTTAGATTTTGATGAGGTTTATGTTTTGCTTGCTGCCTTTCCAAAGAGAAAAACATGGCATAATTTCTGTGTTGATATATTTACAATGCTTAAAAATGATTTGTGTTTACACAGTCAGTGCCCATGTAGTCTGTGTTAACTTCCTGTCATATGACAGAGGAAACAAATCATTTTAAAATAATCTCTTTTTTGGCACCTGAAAGAAACAGAGTGAATAGAACCCTTTTCCTTTCAGCTTGAAATAGTTATCTGAGTTGGTAAACATTATGGTTATTTTGAATCATTAGGCAGACCAAATCTGTATGCTGGATGCTTCATCTATAGATGTTATTTGATTCTTGTTTCTAGAATATTATATGGGTATCAGTACAATATTTAATAATTCTAAAATATCCAAAACCTCTTGGAAACCGAAATTGATAGAGAAATCAGTTGCTTTTTTATGATTTGCACTTGTTCTTACAATTCCTGTAATACTTTCAGGAAATACCTCTTTTAGGTTTTAATAAAATTCTGACAGAATTGGAAAATAGGTCATACATAGCTATTTTTATGTAAGGCAAATTTATCTTTTGCCTACATGGACATTTAGTGCTTTTTATTCAGTTTTCTACCTTCCATCTTTCTTCTGTTTCTCATATAGTCTTCCACATGTAGATTTGCCTTTTTGAGTAGCAAGTCTTATTAAGTGTTTATGTACACTGCTGCTATAGCAAAAAGCTAAGCTTGCTTAAATATCAGGAGAAAGAGCATCATGTCTTCAATAACATAATAACCAGTATAGTCAATTTCTACATTATACAATGTCAGCACATTGTTACGACCATCAAAGTTTGTGGGACTCTTTCACCCACTTTCAGGAGTCTTAAATCAGATTGTATTCTCTGTTTACCCTAAGCCTAACCCTTTCCCAAACAATGTTTTTTCTGTAGTCTTCAGGTTGTTTCAGGAGCAGACCGACACAAAAACTAAAACTAAATTTTGAGCAATGGCCTTCTAAAAGACTGTATAGCTGCCCATTGGAAGAGCAGATTATTATCACCCTGTAACACTGATGATAAGCAGTTCATTTAACAGTACTCAGAAATAATGAGCATTTTTTGCAGCTGAGCAAGGAAAAAAGCTATTCCAAATTGCAGAGGTGAAAGAAAACATTTATACGTGGTCTCTGTATTCTGTGTAAGCTGTAGTACATTTTGAAAGAGAATACCAATGGCAACATTGCAACAATTTTGGACTATGTACAGTTTTCATCTGTTCAATGAACTTCCACCATTAGTGAGGGGAGATCTGTAAGGAGTTCAAGCAAATTACAGAATCTAGTTCTTGGTGACCAAAATTGCAATTAGCAGATTTTTAATGTGTGATTTGCTTCATGGTACATCACCTGCATATTTTGGTTTTAAAATCTATTTGTCTTAGGACAAACAGTTCATGACTGGAGGCTCTTGTTTATAGTTCTGTCCAGTAAGAAATTAATTGCACCTTCAGTCTGCAAAGCAGAAGCTTTATGTTGAAGACCCTAGAGAGCACTGTGCAGAGTGGCATCAGAATTTTCACCCTTTAATTTCACCCAAGTTAGGGTGTGCTTGTTTAGATCCTGTTTTCCAGTTGAAAAGATTTGGTTTGACTGACATTTTGTCTTTTTCACTGAAACAACATGCAGGTTCTATGCTTGTGCAGAGGCTTTTGGTGCACTATTCCAGTAAAAAAATCTCCAAATCTTAAGGTGATATAGATCTTCCTGATAAATAATAGCCAGAATATACCTTGGAGCTATCCGTGGAGTATGGCCAGAGCTGTGCTAGTATTCATTAATTTATCAAACTTTTTCATTCTGAAGACCAACAATTTTCCCTGACATGAGAGCTCTGAGATTCCTCTTAGTTACCCTTAGACCCCGAATCACTTCCAGCCACTGCTAGCACAGAGAAATGCAAAGTCTCTTGTATTACCTTCCCTCTTGGTGGTTATGTATGCTGCATTTTATTTCTGCATGTCTGTGATCTGTGCCTGGTTTGCTTTATGAGGTGCTATGAGATGCCATTTTGAGTTTTCAGGTGTGAAATACCCATATCCTATAGCTAAAAGTATTTCTCTTATATATACTTTTCACTGTTTTTATATAATGTGTTTTTAAACTTGAGTTCTAGATACTTAGGCTGTCTTTCAGCATCACATGAAAATGTTTGCCTAAATACAGGTGTGGAAGTACTTGCACTCAAGTCTCAGAAAATACAAATTGTTGTCATATAGCATGAGAAGTACAATGTGGAGACCTTGCAGTGTCTCCCAGCACAGGCTGTTTGGGCAACACATACACAAAACCTGCTCAGGTCTGATGGTTAATGCAAAATGATGACTTATGAGGTGCAGCACAGCACTGGATTTTTTGGGTTTTGGCCAATTCCTGAAAAAATTCCCAAGGGCAGCTCTGCAACACATTTACCATCAGTACAAATAGTACTATTAGGATGTAGATATCAGGTCTGTAATAGTCATATCTGGACTCTGCATCCACTCTAACGTGAAATGCAGGAGAAGAGGAAATTAGTCCAGGGCAGGTCAATAAGCAGAAGAGCTAGAGCTTGTAGACTGAGATAAACCTGTCCTGATGCAGTGTGGAAGCACAGGGGAGCAGTTGTAACAAATTTCTTTGTGCTCTCATTCTGAGGAGACACTGCAGAAACTTTTGGATTATATAAGCGTGGAGCCAGATTGGGGTTGGCAGGTTATAAGTTTTGAGCTGAAACACAAATGATTGTGCTCCTCCAGGAGCCAGCTCTGGATGAAATTAAGTAAGCCCCATACTCTTTCAGATTCTATGTTTCTTGTATCCATGCTTGGGTAAGGTACCCATCTAATGTGAACGGTGAGAAACAGAAATGTAGGTAGAGCATATGCATTCATGGGCAATAGCATTCAGTAAGTGTCAACAGGTATGGTTTTTTTAATCCAGAATGTTATCTCCACTCAGCTGCTACTGCTGTAATACTAGAACTTAATAACACACCACTGATTTATATGAATTTTAGGATTTTTTTCTAGCACCTTCCCTTGTTTCACTTATATTATGAGGTCATAGAAAAAAAGACTCAGTTGAAATGAATATGCACAATGGGATAGAATTAAGGTTGCTGCAGGAATGTCAGCTCTGAATTTCCTGCTTTTGTTGTGATCAAACTATGGAATAAAATCTTTCATTAGTCTTATTTTTTAAACATTCTTTAAAATAATTAAAATAATTTGCTGAACTTAATCCTTTAGACATAGGTGCCCCTGTAACACCCAACTTTTATATGTGCGCAGCAGTATAAAGAGTAACATCGTACTGAGCTCTACCTGAACCTGGACCCAAGTAATAGATTGTTACTTTTGCTGGAGAAAAAAAGGGTGGTCAGCTGTAACAGAATTTCAGAATGCTAAAGTACTATAAATATTTGCAACTTAAAATTACGGAATAAAAAATGAGTTGCTATGGGAAACTTTTGATTACTTGTTTGTTTGTTGTTTGTGAGGTGTTTGGGGGTTGGTTGGTTGGTTGGGTTTTTTTGGTGTGGTACTGGTATAGATTTCCTTGCCTGAAATAAAAATGTGTGAAGATTGTCTAGCAAGGACCATACCAATTTCTTTGGCTGTTGTAATTTTTCTCTTTCTATATTACTTTGCTGTACAACAGTGTCCTTATGTGACTGCAAAAACAGGTAATATAACTATTTATGGGCAACACAAACAACATTCCTATGTGGTACTAATATACTTTCTTTTAAATTCTGTGCATCTTTCTTATCCATAATGAAATGTGTTCATTGATGTAGTTTAGGACAAGAAATACGTGTCACATTCCATCAGAATACAGAGGGAGCAACAGCTTTCGTGTAGTAAATGGACCTCACTGGAAACATAGAATTAAAAAAGACAAAGCCAAAACCCTCCTAAAGCAAAGCAAGAGGTGTGTTTATTTAATGTAGACTGCATTATTTGACTGGTGTTTTGTTTGGGCTTATATCTTCAGGTATTCAGTATAGATCTTTTGGGATTTGGGCTTCTCCAAATACCAAGGATCAGATCTGGCCTTAGGAAAGTAGTCAGTAGTGACTGACTTTGGTAGAACTAGGGGTTTTACCCAAAAAAGTTGATCTGAAATTCAGGTAGTGTGATAGTTGTATCAGTTGAGATTATACATTAGTATGCAGGTTTTGGCCCACAGTAAATGAAGTAAATATAAGTACCAGGGAGTGTTTTTTCTAGTTTCTCAATTGCTTTTGGACTTTCTTTTCCCATATAGGGAAATTTGACCCTAACTTGTGGAAGCAGGCTTACTTATCTGGCATAACCCCTTTTTGGGAAAAAGGGTAGTCAGTCTTCATATCAGAAAGATCAGCTTGTGGTTGGAATCATTTTACAGTGGCTCTCCTAGAAAGCGATTGGTCTGCTCTCATGTGGTTGTACTTACAGCTGAAAGGGACCCAAGTCCCAGCATAGGAAGAGGCTCTCACAGTGGGCAGGTACTGAAACTTTCCTTGAAACTGCTTCTATTCTCACATCTTTCCATTATGTACAAAAGGTGTAGTGACCCCAGGGAGAGTTGGAGAGTTGCTTGAGATCACATAATGGCTGAAGTTTTAAATTTCTGGCCAACAAGGGAATGCATTTGATTTTTTTTCTCAGAGAAATTAACAGCATTAATTTTTGCTTTTAAGTCTGGGAGATGATATGTTCCTCTTACATTGAGATAAGAGCCGAGTTGATCTTGTTTACGTAGATGTACATTGGAAAGAATTTCTGATGTTAATTCAGGAACGAATGCTAGCCTTGACTTTGTAAACATCTATTGAAATCATTGAGTGTTTAATACTTCAGCTTTCATTTATTTATTTGTTTGTTTGTTTGTTTGTTTGTTTATTTCCATGCCAGACTCTTTGTGTATTCAGGTATGTGCCCTCTAGATCCTTCCCTTTGCAGGAGATTCTGCATGGTGAATTATTTAAGGACAAATTTTGATTTCTCTGAAATTCATGCTACTTGCATTTTGCATCACATGGAGCCATAGTGGTAGCTGGCAAAACTGTGTGTTCAGAAACATATTTCCAATGATAATCTGTTTTCTCTGATCAGTGGAAAGGGGTTAAAAGAATCCTGTGTTGCACTGTCTGTGCTCATGTTCTCTGCCTGTAGAGGAGGTGAGAAGCAGAGCCCAAGGTTAAGTAACATCTGTTGTTTCATCTCATCTCCAAACAGCAAGACAAAATTTAAGGGGAAAGAAATGTTTTTTTTTCTCTGAATGACTTTTTATTGTAACATTTCAGAAAGTATTTGCAGGTTGGTTACTCAAGGTGAATGTACCATGTTATATATAAAACACTTGTGCAATGGTTAAAACAGCCTGAGATCTTAGGCAGAACTTTCATCAGCCAAAGAGGACCACAGCAGAATAGTGGGAAATATTTTTTCACTCATGCAGTGAGAAAGGAGTTCTACTTCTTCCCACCTCTCCATATATAAACACTGGTTATGCTCTGTCGTAGTCACCTCATCCATGTAACATCAGTTAAGAATGGTTATGTAGTCCGTAACTGCGTGTGGACTTTAAAGTATAAGGGACTGATTATTTTCTAGGTAAACCTTCCCTAAAGGAGCATAACCTTTATAGTAACAGCCTGGGTGTAACTAACAGGAGCAAAGATTTGCTACTGAAGTTGCATACCAAATAATAAAAAGAACATCTTTTTCATACCTGAAACGATGGTCACACTTTCAGCTGTGGAAAACAGCAGAGAAAGAGGTTTGGAAATATTATTTATGCATACTATGAGGAAGATTTTTCCTTTGTTCTTATCTTTTTTTTTTTATTTACAATTCAATCATTTGCCTTATATTTGGGATGGCAACTAATACACACATATTTGTGTGATAGTTTGCTATGATGCAGTCTGGACTGCTTCCAAGAGCATTTTGGGAGCAGAAGCCTACTTTCAGGACTCATTTAAGACATCCTTCACTAGCTTTGTCCTTTGCATACAGGGCATTATATCATGATCAAGCTGTCTATCCATCTCTCTATCTGTCTACCTCTCCAAATCAAATGTCTGCAAATGTGCATGTAGACCTAGCTAGAAAAACATGTTGTTTTCTCAGGCAAAACCTTCAGGTTTTGATTGGCTGCTGTATCAGTAGACTGGAATACTTACAGCTGTCCTTGGAGGCCTTCTATAAAACTGCAGGTGTTCAGGTTTAGCAAATAGTTCTTATTATATGGATAGACTTTTGGCAGCTAGTAATGATGTTTCCTGAAATTGAAAAATTATTTTCTACCTTACATGCTGGTTTTACATTACTGGAATGTTGGAGGGGGAACCAAATACCTCTCATCGAGTAGTACTGAGACTGTTTTTGTTAGTTATATATATTTTCTGATTTGTCTATTTTATACTGGAGAGCAAGTTTCTTCCTTAACTGTTGTGGTGAGATTTGAAATCTTGTCCAGCAAAAGTAAAATTTTGAGGAATTAAGGAAGTGTCTGCCAACAGAGGTTTATCCTCCTTTATACAGAACTTGTATGGCTTGCAGTCAGTGTACCACCAAAACCGGAGGTGAGGGTGTGTTGTAAAGCATTTAAAATATTGAAAATTATATTAGAATACTTTTAGAAGCTTTCTTTTCTTTTTGTATCACTGAGTAAGGCATATACAAAGATTTTATGACTGTATATTTAACCCATTTCGTGCCACTGTCATATAGTGCTGAAGTGAAATGACGGATCATTTTGTTACAATCACTCTTTTGGACAATGAGATTGATGGCAAGCCATATGACACTTCTGGGGAATTGTAGTTTAATTGCAGGGAGTTAAACAACTTATTAGAGTTGTATTTGTATTGTATTTAGTTATCCAAATGCTTGACTGGATAACTTGGCGCTCACATTTTCTTTAATAAGCCTACTTGACCTTTACAGTGCTGAATCAGTACCTGAAGCCTGGTGGCTCAAGATTCTCCTCTCCCAATTTTTATTTATTTCCAAAATAATAACTTGTTGAAGCAGGGTTATTTGAGTGTTTTAAGTATACAGTATTGGGTGTCAATGTACAAAATTGTCTCTCCTAAACACTGTAGGCATGTCTCAAGCCTATCAATTCAGAAAGCTTCCTCAGGGAAAGCACTGAAACCTTAAAAAGGAGTGATGGGAAGTTGTTAGGTTTTTTTTGTTTTTTTGTTTTTTGGGGTTTTTTTGTGTGTGTGTGTGTGTGCGTGTGTGGTTTTTGTCATTGGTTTGTTTGTCTGTTTGTTTTGTTCGTTTTCTGGTTTTTGTTTTTTTGTGGTGGTGGTGGAAAAAACCTACTGAATACAAAATAAACTGGAATTTCTGACTTCAATAAGGAGGAGCTGTACAAGCCCACTCAGCATGCCTAGAAGATCATGTAAGTTCTGGAAGGGAGTACAAGGATGAAAGGGGCTTTTAAATAATTTTTGTTTATTTTTATTGATTTCCTCAGTCTTTGCATATATAGTTATTTTGTTTGTCAAATGTAGCCCAGGAAAAAACCTCTCTCCTTTGCCTGTTGTATGTTTGAAACCTTTACATAAAGAAGGAGACACCAAGTGCAGCCATTAGGTGTAAATCTCAAGCTCTTATATAATTTCATCTGATGCTAAGCCACAATGCTACAGACACGAGTTGTTGCTGGTGGCATGAGTGTATGGCCATATTTTCATAAAGGTTCCTCTTTGTCTCCTTACCTGTATTCCCTCTCATGTTTCTCACACCCATTTGCTCAGACTTCTCCAGCTTGTTTCATCACATGAAAGTATCTTTTTCAAAGGCTTTGGCTTCTTGCATCCACGTCAGCATTGCTGATCAGGATGTGACAGGGAATACCTAGTTGCATAGTTCCTTTAAGCCTGAGGCAGTAGCACTGCAAAATATTAGGGAGACCACCCTTTCATATCACACCATACACCACTTAAAAGTGAAAGGTTTGTTGATGTAATCCTATTTTCAATCTATGAGGTCACCTGTGATGCGCTGCTCTGAGGATAAATGCCTAGTACTCTTTGGTGTTAGAAGTTTCTTTTTTAAAGGCATGCTTAATGATATTTTGTTTTGCCAGGACACTGTGTTGAAAATTTTGAAGAGTCCAGCTGCTTTTAAACTGTTATTAACTTTTCAGTCAATTGTTAAGAATCCTTTCTGAACTTATATTTTCATTATTTCAATATGCTTCAAAATTTTTTGGTTTTGGAAGGACTGAAAATTTTGAGGTAACCTATGATGCAATATGTGGTAACTAGATTCTAGATGAAAGTACACTAAACCAAATGTATATTTCCTTGGCAATCGGTGACAAAGATAATACTAATTTCACTTGGAGAAGGATTGCATACTGCCAGTACATCATAGAGGAATGAAATGTAAACCTTAGTTTATGACACAGTACGTAAACAGTTGTGAAACAGTTCATTCAGGACCATTTTTTATCTCTTTATATTTACTATCTCTTGCTATTGTTATGTATAGGCCATACTGTTTTTCCTGAGTAAGAGGGTAGAATTTTGTTTCACAGATTAGCTCCACCTACTTTTGCTAGGATGGGCTTTTTTTCTTCATGATCCTGACTGATATCAGTAGATGCAGGTTGGCAAAGGCTTGCTGTAGCCCAGATGGGCTTTTGGGTATGCTTGAGGACTTGGCACATTATAGCAGGAATTTCTTATCTATAACTCTGTTTTGGATGCAGAATAAACCACTCCACCTGTAAATTGTTCAGCAGACAACTTTTGCAGTTGCTAGAGCTGCACACAAATGTTAAAACACTTCCCAGAACTGAGCTCCCTGCTTGCCTAGTGCAGCAGTGGTTCTTTGCTTGTAACTGCTCTGTTTCCTGACCCAAGCAGTCATGTGGGGAGTTCAAGTTAGGTTAACAAGAGCAGGCTGACATCGAAAAGGCTTAATTTCACTAGATTCTACACTGATTCCTGTCTTTTATTGTTAATGCCCTTTTGTTAATTTTTGTTTCTTTGTTTCATCTGCCAGAGAGTTCAGCTGGCAGCAGGGAGAGTTTCCTGAGCTGACTTGGCCTGGTAAATGGTATTTAAAGGCTTTCTGCTTCAGGAGGAGCCCACTTTCCAGGGCTCTGTCACTTTCCTTCTTTTGATTTTTGTGTTCAGTCCCTTTCTTACCATTCCCCACATATGGTACGCACAGTGCAATGACTTGCATCTGTCCAGAAGTGTGACTTTCTTAGAGCTGATTCTCCTGTTCCTTTGTGCCTGAGCCAAAAAAAGGACTGTGTTTTACACAAGGCTGCCAGCACCCTTCTCCCAGGAGAACATGTGTGGTCCCTTACATTCATCTGAATTCCCAGTAACCCCAAAGATCAAGAATGTTTAGACTTCTTCCTGTCTCTGGTGGCCACCATTATCAAAATGACTTTGTCTGCCGAGAAAGTTAAAACTCACTTTCAGTTCTATCAATGATAAACTATGGAAAACATCAGTGTCATATATTGTTTTTAACATGAGAAGCTGTTTGACACAGTGTATCCTTGAAATGTTTATAGTGAGTAAGCAAAACTTTGAATTCATTTAATAAAACCTCCCTTTAACCTCAGAAATGGAGCCTGTACAATGAAGTTTTATCTCTCTCAATGATGTTCACTCATATTTGAAGGGCCAAGCACTACATAATAAATGTAGGCAAGGATACTCTCTCCATTTTGTTTTATCCTTTCACTGAATTCCCATAACACTGAGGTCGGTTGGTATTCCTGCCCTCTGCATTTCCCTCCCAATGGCTCCGGTCTCTAAGGACAGTACAAGCGACAGGAAGAAAAAAGTAGAACATGTTTCAAACTGATTTTCCTTGGGAGGTGGTTTATTACCTGCATAATTGCTCTCCTTGTTGGCTATTCTTGTTGTTTCTTTGAGCAAGAACTTTTATTTGATAGATCTTAACATTATCTTGTCTGTGAGCATCTTGAAGCTTGTTTATAACAGAAAGCAGTATGGGATGTGATGTTCTGTGACTTGGGGATTGTGAGAAGCAGAGCTGCACAGCAGCTCTGGAGGAAACTACTAAGGAATCCAAAATGGTTTTAAGAGAATGTGGCAATGCAGAATTTTCTCAGTCCTAATTTCACCTTACTGATACATGCCGTTATCCCTCCCTGAACTTTTGCTAAAAGGGTAAGTGGGCCACTAGATGGCCAATATTTCTATGACTAATATCCTTAGATGTAGCTGAATTGATGTTGATGTTAGTTGCTCCAGTGCTCCTTTCAGCCTGCATTCCAACAACAGGAAAAATAGCTTTAAATTAAATACTACTTGAACATACACAATTTTGATGTTTAGCAGTTCTCTATAATAGCAGCTTAACAGAGCATGCCAAAAAACATTAGAAGACCTTAAAAGAGGTCCCTAATGTTCTCTAATAGGGAACATTAATGGACTTCTTCATCTCACTTTATCCCAAGCCACCAGGAGAAGCAGCAAAGGAATACTTTACCATGCTTTTGTGTGGGGGTGACACATGAAGTGGGATTGACTCACTTGCACTGAAGAAGCTCCAGATGGAAGCTGCAGCCCAAAATTTGGCATGAGAATATGCTGGAAAATTGTCTCCACATATTTGTCCTCTGTACAACCAGACATTCTTCTGTTGGCCACTGCATGGACTGAACTGTATGGACTTTTGGTTTTACTTGGTTCAGCCATTCCTAGTTCTTAACATGCACTCCATGTGAAAAAAATGGGTCATTGGCTAAAACCCACAGCCTTGTCTTAGGTGAAAATTTGCTCCTCAGTTTAAATAAATTAGCTTGTGCCTTCCTCATTTCACTTTTTTTTGCCAGATTTTTAAATGGAATCTTCTATGTAACACATGTATGATTTCATTTGCTCCTTACAGGCCTCCTCTCAGGCCATAATTCTTGATTTCTCCTAATTAGTTGCTGTGGAAATGATTATGTCATAAACACAAACAATGGGAGTATAAGGAGCAGATGAATTCTTAAGAAGCAAAGATTTGTTTTCCTGTAACTGACAAAAAAAAACCCAAAAAAAAACCAACCCAAACAAAACAACAAAAAACGACACAATAAAATCAAACCAAAACAAAACCAACAACCCAAAGGAGAGGCATTGTAATACTTTCTGCATTGTCTTTCATCTCAGGATTTTACAGTACTTCTCAAGTATTAATACATTAAAGATTTTTGAAAAGCTGCTGAAGAAATGGTGTTGAAATCTTCCATCTTAGTTGTCCTTGGTAACTCATGATCAAATCATTGTTGCTTGCAACGAAACTAAGCTTTATTGCAAACTGAGCCTTTGCTCTGAGAGCTGTCTGGGTTCTTCCCAATATACATGTCATCACTAGTTATAGAGATCCTGCTGACCAAGTTATTTACACCTGTGCAGTCCAATTTGCATGAAGGCTCATTTTATCCCTCTGCCTTCAGATTCTTTGGCTTTTACACTTTCACTAATGTTTCATCATTGTTTCCTCACATTATGTGAAACAACAGTAAATAATTGTATCAATGGAATACAAGGTGGAATGGAATCTGCAGCTGTATCAAGCTCAGCTATGTTCTGCATAGGGTGAAAAAAAATCTTTTTTTGCCTCTGAAGTCAGCACATGTTGCTATGTATCCCCTGGGGAAGAAAATCCATTACTCCACTCAAGCCCTCGCTATAGTGATGTTCCCATTAAGTGCTCAAAATGGGGCTTGTATAGAATATAGGCCATGTGAATTCACATGTGGTTTTCACCAAGGGAGAAGCTTGTTGAGTCAGAAGATGCCTTTTTGCACAGTCACTTTCCAGAGTTGTGCTATATTTTTGGCATTCACCATACCTCTGTCATGTGAGTATTTATAACTGGTGCCTTTTACAGATGGAAAATCCAAGGCACAGAGAGATTATATGACTTTTCTAAAAGAGTACGGTTGGTTAATGGCAGAGTGAATACAGAGCTCAGGATTTCCGACTCTGTCTCTTAGACTCCAGAAAACATTTCTAGAGCAATATTGAAGTGATGTAATGTGTAAACAGAATTGTTTCCAAACAAAAATATCTGTCAGGTTACATTAAATATCTGCAACAGCTCTTTAAACATGCAAGAACAGATTGATTTTTAATGTATGTAGTCTTTTCTGTAGTGACGGGAGGGAAGACATGCTTAAGTATTAAAATATTTTGATCTCTCATTGATAAAAAAAATGTAGATATCATCCTGCTCTCAGCTGTGGAATAGGAAATCTACATGGCTCTTAGGCTTCCAGCTAAAAAGTTTTCTGAAACTGAAGCTGTAAGTGCAAGTTAGTACGTAGGACGTTAATGTCAGCTGACAGCATCTGTTGTTGGAACTACACACTAATACATGTTCAGCATTGCCTTACAGTATGCCAATGGCAACTTTATAGAACTCAAACATGCACAAAAAAGATATGTGAAGAAGGGCAAAATGCTTTTGCATAGTTTTCATATTATTCATACAACTGGAATGTGTACACCATAGTACAGAGTGTAACAAGAGCAAATGCTGAACCACATCAAGCTGTTCCCTTGTCGTGCATGTCATTTAAATATCAAATCTATAAGGGCGTTTGCTGTGCTCTTCACACACAGAAAGACCACAACTAAGTGACTTAAAAGTATCCCATGAGTTTTTAAAAATGTGGACAAACAACTCTCTTCTTTTTGATAATTGGAAATACATTGTTCCACTCTGTTGGTTCTGCAACATCTGGTGTTTTATAAAGCATTTTAAAATGTCATCTCCCTTCCCCATTTGCCCACACCCTTCCCACTGCACCTTAACCCCAGCGTAACAAGAAACTTTAATTTGTAATGAAATCTGTGGAAAAATCTTGCAAAACAGAGTTAAGGAATTGTGTCTCTATAGATTTGGGCTATTACTTAAATTAACAAGGAAGCTGAGTCAGCTATATTACTGTATGGAAGATGTCCATGAGGAAAAGGAGCAAGATTCTGGATTCTGGATTTTTCAGTGGAAAGGTGTTATTAAATGACTTGCAGATGAGATTACTTAGAATATTTTGCTTGGTAGTGTTAACTTCTTGGCATTAAGTCTTCATAAAAAGATCACAAGGAAGTTTCTCAAGAATGAAAGACTGTAATCTCCCTTGCCAGTCCTGGTATGTGTCCAGTGTTTGACTTGTAAATTGAGTGTAGTTGCTTCACACTTAGCAAGTTAGTGAACTTTGTAGTTTGTGCTTCAGGATGAGCTTACAGGTTAAAGAATCAAAGAGTATGAATGATAAGGTCATTACTGGTACCATTTGTCCATAATCAGGGTGTTTTAACATTTTTCATAGGTGTTCTTGTCAGCCCATAGTAGCATAGAATGAATAGAATACCTTGAGATGTAGGATGTGAGTAAAGGCACAAATCTAATACTATAGAAATAATTGCAGAAAAATCCCTAAGCAAGGCATCTCCAAAAATATCATGAGTTGTGGGAGGTCATCTTGCATAATTTTAGCAATCATTGAGGCCTATGGTCTCAGCAGTTTGTATAGTCCCCATTTTCAATGAAGACAAAAGGAGTGGGGACCTCTAGATGTCAGTTCATCCCACATGTCTGTGTGAAATTGGGTGCTCACTTTCCATCTGACTAAATTTGGATGGGTTGGAACTCACCTTTATTCTTCATCACAGAGGAAGTTGCATCCCAATACCATGAATTTAAAGTAAAACTTATTTCCTTAGCTCTTGAAGTCCAGGGAGGAGGTTTCTTCTGTATACAAATCATGGGGGTTAAAGAAGAGTACAGTGAACAGTTACTCAGTGAAGTTGCTTTTTTCATTAATTCATTGTAAATATGTGTCAAATCCTAAAATAAAATGAATCTAGCTACAGTCAGAAGGCTATGCTGTATTATTTATATTAGTTTCTTTTTACATGGCTGGTGAAAATTGGCAAAATTTTATTTATAATGACAAGATATCATGTTGAAGTATGTTTTTAAAAGGAGAGTGGCACACACTATGTGGATGATTTCTGATCATAATCTTGATTATTAAGATATTCATTGTTCTTGTCCTCATGGTCAAGGCACAAAACCTCTCTACCTACTGTAGAATAAAATTACTAAGTACTACAAGTGTCCCAGACAAAAATTTCATAAGAGGCTGAATAAAATGCAGTGTTTGAGAAGTCCTTTTCCAAATTCTGTGTTGTCTTAGCTAGAACGTTATGGGTATCCAAGGAGATGCACTGGGACCTTACATCATTAAACTTTTTCATGTCTGTTTTGTGGGAGCTTACGTCTGTCAGATAAATAGCGATGCCTTTACCTGCTTTTCTCTCACTAAAGCAAGTAACAATCAATGAAAATACAATACAGTAGCACTGTTTCATCATGGAT
Organism: Cisticola juncidis; assembly: GCA_013400215.1. Taxonomy (NCBI): domain Eukaryota; kingdom Metazoa; phylum Chordata; class Aves; order Passeriformes; family Cisticolidae; genus Cisticola; species Cisticola juncidis. The sequence goes on along the minus strand of VXBR01007738.1, from coordinate 201,928 downwards.
TAGAAACCAGAACATCTGTTTTAAGCTCACAAATAAGCTTGTACCTGTGTGCTGCCATCTGCTCTCCTTTCTGTAACAGTTAATTCCTTAAGATTTTCCAGTATGTGCTGCATTCAGACTTCCATTTTTCTAGCAACATAAACTCTTTATAAAGAGTTTTGTTTAAGTTAACAAAACAGATATGACAAGAATTAATTTTACTCCCTGTAAATAAATTAAAGGGGAAGTTTTGAACTGGAAGAAACATTTTTGCAAGTAAAGGCATAGTAAAACTGTTCATGGGTATATTTAGGCTGAAAGTTAGGGAGTGATAAAGAACTTTTCCATAGGGGTAGTGGATACAAGCATTCTGGCTGTGACTGAGATTGATAGCTTTAAGGGTTCCCCATAAGGGTTTATGGGGAAGTTTGTAGTTTTGAAGTCCAAAGGCCTGGATACAGATATTAAGGTAGAATAGAGTGAAGTTTTCTTCCGAGAAACCTTGGTCTTCTAAATTTTTGGATAAAAATATGCTTTTTTTTTATAGTTGGTGGATATAAACTTTGCTAGCTGCAGTATTTTAAGACTGACAGTTTCTGCTCCTTGACCTTTATTCCTGTTTGTTGTGTTATCTCCTTCATTTGGTGAGTCACTCAGATGATTGTGATACCAGCAGTGTACCATCAGTACTGTAAGGTCAAATCCTGTTACTATGCAAACACTATTGCTGGAGCCCTAGAAATAAAGGGAGATGGTGCATCCCTTTTGACCATCAGCCACATGACCTTTTGTCCTCACATGGTTTAGTCCTTCTTCTATACATGACTTCCACTTGGGACTTTTTTGGCTTTTTTCCATTTTGTTTCAGTTAGCATTTATTTCACACATTGTTATGAGAAGCACTGGTTATGAAGATATGCAGCTCTTGTCATAACAGAAGCATTTCGTATGCACCTGCAGTTTGACGTTTGTGTTCAGGGAATTGTGTAGAGTGAATAAAAAAACTGAGATAATTTAGGGGATTTTGGCTCCACCTGCTATGGAATTGTTGTATTTTGTGGAGGAAGGGCGTTGTGGTGGTTTTTTTGTTTGCTTGGGTTTTCTGAGGTTAATTTTTTGGTGATTTTTTTCCCAAGAACAATCTGAAGGTGTGTTTATGGCATTAGGGAAAAGGTACATTGTAGGTTACAATGCTATAAGCAGAGAATAAAGGAAAATCTGTAAGACAGATGGTTACTATCATGGTGTAAATACCCTATTTTTAAATGCAAGGGGAAAAAGGTATTCCATATATAGCCTTCAGGCTGGAAGCTTCATGTTTGTAATAGTACCATGGCAATATGCAAGTATTAATCACTTCCTGTTTGCTGTTTTTAACAACAACATCAAAAAAATCCTGTTCTCAAGAAGCTTTGTATTCTTGTTGCTTTTGATTCTCTTTCTTCAGATGCATCTATTCAGGTGCACTGAGTTCCTTAAGACCACCCTAGCCACCTCTGCTGCTTGTGTGCAAGTGAAAGGACCTGTAACCTGCTTGTATCCCACCTCTCGGAATCCCCCTGGTACATGAAGCTGTTTGCCACTGTGCCCAATTGTCCCACCAACCCTTTCATCACATATGGAGGCAAGAAAGGGGAGGGTGTCAAGGTGTGCTGCAGCTGTGCTCTGCTAAGTCTCAACCAGGTGCTCACAGAATTAGGGAGCTATAAATGGCTTCCTGATAGTGTTTCCCAGCCTGCCTTCTCTGAGTAAAATTCTGCACAGGAAAGTGTCTGGTCTGATAGCACTCACAAAAACAACAGATTTGGCATTGAAACTCTTCTTGCTGCTCATTGCACTCAAATAGCTTTAGAAGGAGAATGAGCTAATACATAGCAATTGCAGTGAAATTAAGAGTTCAGTTTCATGTATTCACATTAAGTGGGAAGACAAACAATTTAAGTCAACAATGCCTCCATAATAGAAAATATTGATACTTATGCTGATGGGAATTTTCTCTAGTTGATCTTCTGCATCAAGGAGCTGTTATTGGAAACTAATATTTCACACTCTCATACCTTAGTGATTGTTTCTTATTCTTTTACATCATGATGCCTGGGAGTAAAGGGTTCCCAAATACATGTTAATGTTCATCTAACTTGTCAAGTAAGTTCTTGCATTATGTGGTATGACTGGAAAATGATCTGTTTTAAGATTTGCTTTAATTTGAGGAAATTTTAAAAAGTAGTTTCAATACTTCTTTTAATTAGTTTTACCATGTCATTCAGAGATTGTGTTTTTGTGGGGCAAGGAAAGGAGGTTGTTTTTGAGTGGAGACTTGCTTGGCAAGAATAGTTGTGGTCTATTTTTGTTGAAAACTGAGTGTCAAGAGAGGAGTCGAGTTGCAGTGAAGGAGCTTACAGTACAAGGTAAACTGTGTTTCCATGGAATGTATCTTATGATGAAAGCTTCTTTCTTAAGTACTCACTCTCTAAGTACACATTCTTTCCAGAAGCTGTTGCTATTTTGTTCTTTGTCAGGTAATTACGAACTTGCTCCTCAGAAAGAAAAAAAAAAGGAAAAAAAAGGAAAAAAAAAAAGCCATACACCTACAGGAAAGCTTTTAAAATGTAGGTCCCGCTTAATCTGGTTTAATCTTTGCGTATATAAATTCATGTGGTTTTTGAGTGTTTGTTTTTAAAATCTGAAGCACCCTTTCGTATTAATTTCTCTGAAACTTTTTGCAGCTCTTGTACTAGGAGATACAAAACAATGTTGGCAATGAGTTTTGGTATATAAGTTAAAGACTTGCATGATTTTTTGCTGTGTTTCCTGGTTTTAACTGACAAGCTATGGCTATCCTCATAGAACAGTGCCCTAAAAAAACCCTAACAAGTTTTTGAATTATGTTTGTGAATTCATTCCTGAGTTTAAATAGAATGCTTTATCTCCAAATGTGCAGTTACAGAACAATATAATTTTTCATGTACCATCCCCATTGCACAGAAGAGTAATGAAATAAAGAGAAAAAGGAAGGGAAGATTTAGGAGAGGATGTGACTCAGGGATTCGGGATCCTACCAGATCGATAGAGCAGCTCCAGAAAGAGAATGACATCCAGCTGCTGCAAATGGACAAAAGGAGAACAGGCCTAGGATGAAGAAAAAGAGTGAGAAGAATAATAAATGTGGTCAGAAGTGGAGGGGAGAGTTGGTCTTTTATGCGTTTCAAAAAGAGAAGAAAAGCAATTTGATTTGGGAATGAAGAAGGTCCTAGTGAAGGCAAATGATGATTGCTTCCCGGAGCGAGGCGATTGTTTGCTGGGCTCGATTTTTTCCAATTTTTTTTCAATGAAAACAAAGATACAGTCCTTTTTTTTTTGGTGATACGAAATGGTTTCCTGCAGTCAGATAAGTTTAATGATGTCACCCCATTTTTTTTTTTCTTTTTTTGAATTTTAAAATACTATAAAAATTCCTTCATTCTCTTTAAGGGTGAATTTCAAAATGGAAATGTAATTTGAAATTGTCCCTTGGCACATTCATCACAGTGGGCTGCTTAGAGGCCTGTCTGATAATCTTTAACTAGTTTTAAATCACAGATTTCTCCACATGCAGGCCACATGTTACAGAAAGTACTGAAGGTTCATGTGTGCACACATACTCTCTCAAAGGTTTTAAAATATCCACAGGTATCCTTATAGGGCACATATTAAGAGAAAAAGTTAGTAGGGTGTGATACAGGAAGGAGTGTAAGAGCAAAAGCAAGTTGTCAGATATTCATAAAGGTTGTACAAAGTTAGGAAAGGATTCTGATTTCTCTATGATACTCTTCTTTGCCAAGACCATGTTGTCATTCACAGGTGAATTGGAACCACTTGGGAAGTGGTGTTTATCTGTAACATCATTGCCTGTAGGAATTATGTGAGGATATTTGTGATAGTTGTTGGAGTAGGACAAGTTATTGGTGGCATAGCATTGTACTTGCATTAAATTTTTATGGCTAACTTGGGCTTAGTTCCTGTAATCTGAGAAAGAAGAATCTAGTATGAGTGAATGTCAGTGCTATTGAACACAGTAAGTCCTTTCCTGGATTCCCTACTGAACCTCTTTGCTGTGCCATATCACTTATGCAGATTGTTGATATAAAACAGAGTAAATTGGGTGGCAGTTGTCCCACTTGTGTGCACACATGCATGGTGTACACATGTGCACTGTATACATTTGAATTGAATTGAATTTTACCAAATTTCAAGATTTGCTTCAAGTTAAGATTTGAGGATGAATATAGAACCTGTTCTCCCTCATCTGTGCTAGTGAAATAACTTATCCAAAATGCAGGCTTTTACCTGAACATCAAGTTCATATTTCTTTTGAAACAGTCTTCAGGGAAAAATAACAAATGTGAACAATTAATGTAAAAATTAATAAACTTTGGTTCATATACTCACTTATTAGTTAGCAGCATCAAAAAATTATATTGAATTTACCTCAAGTATGCAAACAAATCTGTATCTTTTCAGTGACGAGAACATGAACTGTGTTTTGGGTAAGGTTCTGAACAGCCTTATTTCTGACTTCAAAAATTTTTGCCTAGAAAACCTGACAAGAAAACCTGCCTAGAAAACAGAAGAAGGGATGTGCTGGCATTTTGCAATTCTGTTGTCTGGCACTGCTCAGGCAATGAGGAAAATACAAATCTGCACTATGTTTACAGTCAATTTTCCACCAAGTAAAATAAAAAGGAATACCTGTCAGTTTATGTGATAGTTGATCAGCTGTTTGGTATATCTTGCTCTTGCGTTGTCTATGTAACACTCATTCAGTGTGGAGATAATGGGGAATGTGCATCTGCTGTCCATGTCCCAAGAACAAAAGATATAGAAAAGATTCAGCAACACCCTCTTGCTCAAAGGGAATGCGGAGTAATTTTGGATACAGGATGATGTCACATCCTTGGAAAAAGTTGTTACTTTGTAGTGATTGACCTAAAGATTTAAACCACCTGTTAGTAAAGTAGGGCTTTGTTTGTTTGTTTCTTTTGGTTTTTGGGGGGGGGGTTTAAAATTTTTATTATTGTTCAATTATAAATAGCTCTGAATTTAAACAGGGGATTAGCACATGTACTCAAAATGAAGGAAAGAAATTAACTGTTGCTGAAATAAGCACAGCCATTATATGCTTTAAAATGTTTAACATCTTAAAATTGAGGGGGAAGACTTTTCCCTTCCAGCTTTTGTCCTCTTCTGTGTGCTGGGAATGAGTTTGGTTCTTGTTACAGTAGGCTATAGTGGCTCTGAGCCACTATCATCACTGGTCATCAGCAGCATTAAATGTGGTGGGAAAGAGAAGTATATTGTAAGACCAGGTTTTAGGGTTTTTTATAACTAACAAAGCAGCAATCTCTTCTTACAGCATCTCTGCAACTTTATTATAGCTGTTAAGCACAATCAGGACTCTCTACATGCACAGAATGAATGCATGGCCTCACTATAGATATATGAAGTATACTTGTGTATTTTGTAGCATAGATGAGTAATACTTATCTGCTAAGGGATAACTGGGGACAAACTGACCTATTTCAGGAAGAGATTTGGCAAGGAAAGATTTATCAATATCATTTTCACACTCAAGAAAAAGTGATGGGTTATATACTCACTGATGTATTATTTACATTGTGCACTGTGGATGGCACAAAGAAATTATGTTTTAAACTGATTTCATGTATTCATTCAGTGAAGAGAGTCAGTATGTTGGTGGATGTTTATGGTATATTCATTAATATGCTTAATCCTCATAATATAATACTTAAAGCAGTTATATCAGGATGATCTTTTATAAAATACAGAAACCAGCTTCTTTAGGAAAAGAAAATCTTGGATGACTAAAAGATTAAAATTGGCAGGCAGAGAAATGATAGATCACCTTGGGAAATTCTTACTGATGGAAGTGGGCACAATGAACAGCTCTGGTATTGACTGTTTGTTGTAAGCCATATTGGGAACACCAGTTTTCCATGCCGTTGGCTATTCCTAACTGCTAACAAAGATTTTGGTCACATTCCAATGTTTTTTTCACAGTTAAAGGTCTCACAGTAGTAATAGTTTCAAGTCTTCTGTGTATTAAACTGCAAAAAATCTCAAATAAAAATAGTTTATCTTTCAATTCGAATAACATGGAAAAAAACAGAAATGTAGTTGTTGCCTCCACAGAAGCTGTTCACATTTTTGGTAGTTAAAAAAGTGGCCAGTGTGAACAGACCAATTTATATTTAAAATGCAGATTTACATTTACATAGAGTCAGATGGTATCTCATTCTGAGCAATCTTGTCAACACATCAGCCTGAAGTAATGTGTGGATTGAAAATCATGCATTACTTCAAAAATCCACACTTTTTTTTTTTCTGTAATTAAATTATAAAAATCTAATTTTTAAGTATATTAGAAGTACTTTCTGGAATGCCAAAGGTATTAAATCCTAGGAATCCTGGAGAGAAGGGTTTTGGCAAGAGGCCAAATATTCTGAGCACCTTTACATGTTTGTTTGTGTGTTTATGTATGTATCTGTATATATATGAGAAAGAAAAGGATCTACATCTGAATTAGACTGTTGCATCAGAACACAAAATACTGCCAATGCAGTGAAACAATAGAGCAGGGCATAAGAGCTTAGCCTAACAGGAAAAACAAAAGTTTTCTTTGAATCTGGGGGTGGTTTTCATCTATTTTTTTTCAAAGAACTATGTGACAGCTCTGTTCAGTTTCTCACCCAGTGGAAAAGTCTTTTCATTTAGCCAGAAATAAAAAGGAAAAGCCTTTAAAGAGATAGCCTGTCCTTATAGTAGCCCAATACAGATATGAACCAGGTTTGGATTTTTGACATCAGCTTTCTTGTTTCTCCTCTTGACAGATTAATCAAGTAAATAATGTTTTTTAACTTGGCATGAAATTCATAAAAATAATTTAAAATCTTCATTTGCTCCTGAAGTGATTCTTAAATTTTAATTTATCTTTTGAAAGTCCTTATTATAAAATTGTCATGCAAACAGAATATTTTCTGTCTTTACTTGACAAGAGAAAGATGATTATTAATATGCAAGCAAATGGGGTCTTTAAAATGGAAGTGTCCAGTCCTTCAGTGGCCTTTTTCAGCCTCGTGAATTTCTCATGTCACAAAATGAAATATGATTTTTTTTAATATGATAGATATATTAACTTCTTTAACTGAATTTAACTCTAACCTTATGAGACCTGTGTAGAAACAGATATTTAAAAGATGTTTAGCATAGATAAGCAAGGAAAAGTTCCCCAAGCCCCTAGGTCAAAATTTTAGAGCCATATTTATTGAACAATCCATGTATTTCTGCCATGATGGATAAAACAATTTAAAAAAAAAAAATGGCTGCCATGAACAATAGTAATATAGTAATCTTAACATGGGATTTTTATATAGGATTTTTTTTTATTCACATTTGGCAACCAGAAGAGGAGAAAAAACCCACCCATTTTTATTCTATGGTGCTGAGACCAAATTCAAGTTTTCCTTAAAATACATTGTAAATGGGGTATGTGGTAGAGGCCATGAATTATTTTAATACATATTCCATCATTCTGGACTGTATTTTTTTATTGTTTTTATTCACTTTAGCATACTGAATGATTGAAAACCCAGCTACAGCTAGCATAGTCTTCATTGTTGAAGCTGAAGCCTTAGATGTGCACTGAATGGCAAGTGGTGAACCCAGAAAAGTTAATGCTGTCTAAAGGAAGAGAAGGGCCAGGGTAGTTGGATGAATACTTAATTCCTTATATCTATTTTATGTCTCTAGTCAGCCTGGAAACACAAATTTCGTAGTGAAAGAGCTGCATGGTCTTTCCAAGAACTCTGCTTTCTTGCAAAATAAAAGATTGGCTTCTATGAAAAGTGTCGACAATGAAGGAAAAGTAGGAAATAAGAAAAAAGATATTGTGTAGGAATCTCAAAAGAGGAACTATTTTTTAAAAATAACATTCTTACTGGCACAACCTCCTGGCCTATAATAAAGATTGAAGCCTCAAATGACAGAACACTTCATTCCCTCCTTGTTATAAAAAGGACACTGTCTAGCAAAGACTTTTGGTTGCCTAAAGCAGTAGTTACTAGCACTCTGGAATGGGTAAAAAAAGGTTTCATTCTCTTCTATAAATTCTGTGACAAGAATTTAGTATCCTTCATGAAAATCTCATACAACATGCCTGTGAAACTGCAAGAAAAAAAAAATCTAACCCTTCCCCAAAGAAACAAGCCTTCACAATTTTTGGACTCAATCTGCAGAATCTGTCAGTTTTCTTCCCTCTGTCATTTATTGTGTCCATAGCTTTCCATATTTAAAAAACAGTCACTATAATTTACCTCTTAACAGTAATAGTTGCTTATGTCAGCAATCAAAATTTTTCCAACAAGAGAAGGAAATTTATATTTTGCTTTCAAGAATTAATACATTAGGTCACCATATTTAATGGCAGTTCCAGTGTTTAATATTTTATTTAAATGTTTAATGAATAACTTTGTACTTTTTATTTGGGATGGCTATGGGGAAAAAAAGGAAACATTTTATTTGATGTGTTTGTGTTGAGGGATGGAAATTCAAAAGCATCATAGCTGGGCATGGAAACTCATCTGGATAATTCAGTGGAATAATTTTCTTTTAGCCATCATTCTAAGTATTATATTAAAACATAGTCTGTTTCTTTTTCCAGTCTGGCCTCTTGTACATACACAAAGGTACAGCTGAGGAATTGAAAGGTTCCACTTATGAAGAATTTGACCTCTTTCTACCAGTTTCTTTAGTCATGGGGTTTAATATGCATTTTCCACACAGAAATATAAAAGTCTATTTGTTAATGTGTCTCCCCTTATTCTTCTTTGTCCCTCTTCCTTGCTCACATTTTTCCTAAGCCTTTTACTTATGTTACCAAAGTATTTTTATTGATGTAGCACACATTTTATATATTATAAATCATTTTAATGGAGCAGGCTATGAGAATTCATCCTTGTTGAGAGGAGACCTGCATTTCTTTGACAAAAGTATCTCTTGTATAAAGGATTCTATGTTCAAATTTAGTGCTTTTTTTTTTAATAATGTATTCAGTAGTTGAGAATGACTGTGTCAGAATTGTACTCTATACAAAAGCATATGACCATCCATAGCAGAAGACATGGAGCAAAGCAGGTGAAGTTATAAACAGTGCAGCTTTATGAATCTCAAACTAGATATCATTTTTTCCCTGTTTCTCAGCAATTCTATTATGGATACAAATGAATATGGAAATTATGTGGATTATGCAAATGTAAATTATTGTCAGAATAAAATTTAATATCTTTTAGAAGAGTTCCAAGCATAAACAGACACAATCTTTTATGTCTGTGCTACATTATAGGTTCCATTTAATTGGAACACTAATGCTGGTCTCTTTGATTCTCAGTTTTGTCAGTTAATCAAACCTTTTTACCTTAATTAACATTTCAGGGATTAAAGATTATGTTCTAAAAAAGGCAGGAAAGGAGTGTGAATCTGTATCTTTTGACATTACAACTTCATTATCAACACAAAAAAAATGCTATTACAACAGCCTCCTCTCACAACACAAAGAGAAACATATTTTCTGTCTTTATTTCATAATAAAGCTCAAGTTTCAGTGAGACTGTGATCACTTTATACTTTTGACAAAAGTACACAAAATATTTTGCATTCATTATAGTACAGTATCAAAACATTTGATGAAACCTCAAAATTTGCCACGAAATAGAGCTGTTTTCACTGTTGTTACTACTGATCCTTTTAATCAGTTTTGCCCATTGACTTCAGGATAATATGGTAAGGCTCTGTCACCAGTAGATTCATTCCATACTCTTGACTTACATGCCATATTACAGCATGAACAATATTTTGACTATTCTTGGCTTTTATCTTTGGTGGTGGTAGACTTGCTCCCCCTTCAAAAATATGTGTATTAAAATACTGATGCCTTTAACTCTTTTGAACTTTAGTTGTATTCAGTATAGATAAATGAGAATTGAATGAAAACCTTCCATTTTTAGGTAAGATCAGCCATGTTATTTTTTGAGGCACATCTTACAAAGCAGTTATGATCTCAGAAAAGCTGGTAGCCGTCTACTTTTTCCTAATTAACAGATCAGAGCTGAGGCCTAGGCAGAATGATGACTTAAGGTATTCAGATCATAAGAAATAAGATATTTTCACTTTGCCCAGGTATTCATGTATAAAATCCTCCTTACTTATAAGAAGGGTTAATGAAGATGGGGTTTCAGCAGGAAGAAGGAAGCCTTTCCGTATAACAATAACAAGATTTTCTTTTGACACAAGTATGTTTAATCAGCCAACACACAACAAGGACAATCACTCAAATTAATGGTGTTCAGACAAATGTAACATCACAAACACTGACAGGCTTGAGTTACACATTCTTTCAGGTAAAACCATTTTTTGCTAGCTTTACAACTGAAAATTGTTAGTGTCTGTGTTAATGTGCCAACAAGTGCACTTAGGTGCTTCTTGTCTGACCAAGACTGTCACCTTCTGTGTCCTTCAGGAAAAGAGACCTGCCAAACACCACAAAGGGTGGCATTTGAGCAGACAAGGTGCTGAGCTGAGTCCATTAATCTCTTATTAATCACTCTGACATTTTGAGCAAGGGGAAAAAAATTCTCCCAGTAGCTTACTACATATTGTGAGGACTGGAAACAGGATGGGTAGTCAGAGGCCATTGACTGAATTTTCTGTTACCAAGAAGCAAAATAAACAAATGTGTTTCATCCTGGGAATGTCTACCTGGAGAACGATTCTCAAGAGACAGTCATTCACTAGGCCTCCTGGCTTCTTTGGATTGGGATCAAGCTCCCAAGATAATTCCAAATTTTTGGACAGCTATTTGAACCATATTTCCCTATCACTTTTTGGTACATGTACTTTTCCTCATCACTAAGTTTGTTTATTTTTTTTTTAATATGTCTGGAGATATTGGTTAACTGTTTACTTCTGCATTTCACATCAGTTTTAAGTTTATCAACCAAAACTGTTTATTGCTTAAATCTGCTGAGGTAACCAGCCATTATTCCTGCTTGACAATATTTTCTCATTATGTTTACATTCACCTACATTCACACACGCACAGAATACATTCAGATCTACTTTCAGAAGTGATCGTGATAGGTGTCCCTGTGGGAGGAAGGCAGTATTGTCTTAACTGTCATCACATTTGTTTCTCAGGTACGTTTATTTGCTGGTTTTGTGTTTGGCACAGAGATAGGACTGTGCCCTTACTAAACTGTAATCACATAAAACTTTTCTGCATCAATGCTTGAAAAGTAAGTACATTAATTCTGTCATAATTTTTTTTCTCTAGCTCACTATTGAAAACTATTTCTCCTAGTCACATCATAATCACACCAAAAGCTCCTCTTCTTTTTTTTTCTTCTTGTCTGTCACTACACAGCACCCTAAAAAAAAGTGCTTTACCACTTACCACTCTGCTGATAACAAATTGTATATAGCCTAAGACAGAATTTATACATGGACACTGATGGATATAATCATTACAGACATCTCTCCAAATATTTTCTGACTTTAATGCCTCTAAGGCAATCTTTTTTAGAGGCAACTGCAGGATTTTTTGATTAATTTTTAAATTATTATTATTTGATTTTCTGGAAGTCTTGAGCATTTACCTTTACTTCTAGTAACTACTGAAGAGATCCATAAATTGCTTATTTAATCAATATGACAATTTAAAACCCTTTCTTTCTTTCCTTTGCAATTCCAGAGAACTGCAAGCAAATCATTTAAGATTACTTTTTTACCAGACTTCAGAATTCATGCAGCTCTTGTTATATTCATGATGTCTGCATAATT
>VXBR01007738.1:160667-189982 GCA_013400215.1 Cisticola juncidis | reverse complement strand
TTTCTAGTAATTCCCAAATTCTCATACAAGTTCCTTCAGCCCTGATGGCACTGCAGCTCCTCCTGTCAGGTTTTGCTCTCAGGAGGTATTTCCAGATTCTACAAAACTCCAATATAAATGCTTTATGTGTAGAAGTCACCTTTATTAAAAACAAACAAGAAAAAAAAAAAAAACAACAAACCAAAAACAAAAAAATAAAACCAAAAAACCAACTTAAGTATTTTCTGTAGCACAGAAAAAAAAGTTCACATCTTGTCTGAGTCTACCTGATGTGTTTTAGAGGGTTCCCATAATAGACACAGGTATGTAATATTAAAAAAAATTCAACAACAACAAAGTTCTAGTGTTAATGTTTATATATGATATTTGTTCATTTTTCTTTCCAGTACCTTATGAAAACAAAACACACTGCAATTAAAACCAAAGGGATTTGCTTAACATTTCAGATTCAAACAATGTAAGGTCTGCACAGTCTCTGTAATGTTGGGGGGGGTTATTTCCAACATTTTTGAATATTGTTATTTCTCTTAGTATTGTATATCACATTAACAACTCTAAACACTTTGCATCATTTAACTTTCATCAACAACTGTTTCAAATTGGTCAGTTGAAGCTGCTATTGTGTAGCTCAGATATTGCATATTTATTACTTATATTCCTAAGTTTCATGATTTGTAGTTGAAAAGGACAAACTATTCCTCACTCCGATTGTTGTATCTTCATGGTCATCCAGTCTCAAAGAAATTTAGTTTATAAATGAGCTTATACATTTCCTGAAAATAAATGGTGAAGGAATTTTACAAATCAGACATAATTAGGAGTTTCAAAAATTCATAGGTTTATTCAAAAGTCAGCTGAAAAATATGTAGTATTATCTTCCTTGGAAATAGCTGTGTGATTGTTTTCTGAACTAAGTATTGAATACAGACTAAAGAAATGCATGTAAATTAGTGGATCAAAATTGAAATTAAATTTTAAAATGCAGTAGTAAAAACTATTCTACTATATGTTTGATAAAGTTCCTCTCACTGCCTGTGTTCTCCTTTAATGCTTTTTTTTCTGCCCCTTCACAGATTCCTTGCACTACAGATTAGTATCTATGGTATCTAAACATCATCATTATTGTTATTGTTATTATTATTGTTATGAGTCAGAACAAAATTTGTATAACTGTAGTTTTTTATATGTGTGTAGTATGTTCATTCTTGTAAAGAAAGGCCATTAAATGCCTTGATCATAAAACTGCAATCTGAACATGATTTGAAATGAAGTGGAATCTGCTGTAGCAGCTGTGATTCTAGGGAACATGCCATGTTCTACATCAGTCAGGATTCTTAAGTCTCTGAAATATCCATGCCTGGATATCCATATCTTGCTGCTGATTTAGTGAGTAGTTAAAGGGCCTTGACAGAGTTAGTTATTACTGAGCTGTCCTCTACCTTGTCTAGGCTGACAGAAGATTTATGGTGATTCTGGTCAAAACAGAGATGAGTTTAAAAATGTGTACGGTTCCAATACTCATCGACTCACCATTGGTATGCATAGAAATGGTAAAGTGGCAACAGGCTCCTGAATGTTTTCCTCAGTCTTTTTTCCAGTGTAGTTGGCTGTTGCTCATGGTGGTCTGTTGTGGCAATAGTTATATATGTGGGAGGTTACTAGTAAAGTTCTTTACTGTCTACATATTGCTAGGACTTGATTTAGCACTGTTTCAGCTTGCTGTTCTATGTAGATCTTGAAAATAAACTGAGGGGAAATTAATAGTTTTGAAACCTCACAAATAGTGTTATTATTTAAGAGTGTTTTTTAGGTTATGCAAAGGACTGCCACCAAAGACCTTGTTTGTGCTAGATGTTGGGTAAACAAAGAGGTGTCAGTCATCAGTAGCCAAGGAGCTCACAGTCCAAACAAAGCAGGAGTAGGGTGGGGTATAGGTATGAGACAAAAGCTGTGTGAACAATGTGATATTTAGGATAATTGTAATTTCCACAGTTCTTGGCTTTGTGACTGCCCACAGAGTTTGAGGAGTCCATTGGTGGAGGTAGTTTCCTGTCACTACTTACTGGGCGTACCTCTTCAGGAAGGACTCATAATTTTAGATCTCTACTCTCACTGCAGAGGTCCAAGATGATGGGAACGGATATCAGTCCTTTGCCCACTGATGGGTGGAGAATATTCATCAGTCTCCTAGGTGGTGTCAGTTGTGTGTCCTGGCTTGACTCCAGACTGTGATGTGTCTAAAAGGTTAATTTCTACCAGATTAGAATGTCCTTGGCCTTTGACTAGCTTCTCCGTGGACTTGCTCATGGGAAATTTGATACTGGGCGGTAGTTGGCTAGGAACAACTTATCCAGGGTGGGTTTCCTTTCTGTGGATAAACAGAGCATGTGCATATCCAGGAATAGGAGTTTGGCATCTTCTGCCAGTGCTCAATGAACTCGGGGTGATCAAAGGTGATTTTTTTCATTACAGAGGTTGAGTACTCTACATAAGCAATATTTGTATTTTCCAGCCTATCAGTAACTAATGCATATCTTCAGCTGAGGTATTTCAATTGACTTATCTAGTTGACTGTTTATATAAATTTTTACTGTTCATTTTACAATCAAGAATCATAGGTTAAAGTACTATGCAACCTATTTCTGCACCCTGCTTTGATCCTGCAATATCTGTGTATGATGAATTAAAGTTCATGAATGCTAATACTTCTACTGTAGTTGTATCTCTTTCAGTGTCTGTGAAATCTCTTCTGTCTTCACTCATTTTCTTGTTATAGCAGAATCTTTAATTTTGTTTAACAAGTGCATTTGACAGTATTTGCAGCTAAAATGCAAGTTCTGGTTGGTGTTTTGTAGTTGTTAGAGATGAGAGCACCTGATCTCTGCTTCAGCCCCTATTCCTGTCAACTGTACTTGCAGAATTGATTTAGTGTTTAGAATGCTGTTCTAGTTTATCTTTATGCTTGATTCATATACATACTAATACCAAGAATTATAGAATTCTGGCTCTAAAAATGAGTTTCACATAGCTGCAATGAACAGTGAGTCTTGAACTTAATTTAAGTTTTCAGCACTAGCTTTCTCTAAACAATGGAACAGTTGAAATTGAAGTTTTCATTGTAAACACAGGAAGCTGTACTGAAGGGACCAGTACTGTACTAGTGTAGTGATCTTGCTCTCACATCTAATATGTGTCAAAACAAATTGAGCTGCTAAAAGTTGTAGCCTTTTATAGGCTTGCAACTGATAGCTACTTATAGCTTCTTGTACTTGTGGTGTTTTACATCTGGTAATCCTCGTTGTGAAAGCTGATGATTATCTAGTCCTGCTGTGCTATACCCATCCCATACAGGTAGGCTTGGTAACATGAAGAGTTGATAACTCAAGGCAGAGAATTTACATCTAGTCTTATGGCTAGTCCTTCATGGCCACAGATGTTTTAGTTGATAGCACCATTAGTTATGATGACAAAATAATGATATTTCTGTGCTACTGTTATTGTGCTATTGAATAACCTACTTAAGGGCAAATAAAAGAAAACATATTAATTTTTTCTGGCATTATGGAAGATTATCATATTACTCTGTGAAAAAGACTCATCAAATATTAAAATTATACTTAAAATGCAATTATCATATTTAAATACTGAAAGGACTAAGATTCAAATAATGTTTTTTCATTACCCTGAGTCTGGAATCCTGAATCTTTTTTCCAAAAGGTTAGGCCTGAGGTCAGTACCTGAGTTATGTTTCTACATGTGCTTTCTATTTGCTTTCAGTGGATGTTTGCTTGAATAAGAAGTAAAAGGTGTGAACAGAGCTTAGTGGATATTGTCCACCACAACGCAAGAGAAAATGTCTTATTGCTTTTTGAGATTTGAATCTTCTAATGGCTTCTTCTAGCACATGCTGGCAGGAGTCTTTTTGGTGTGTTATTTCATATACTTGCTTTACGGAATTGTCGGAGTGTAGATTTCTGATTTACCAAAATAACAGTTCTTATGTCCATCCTTGAAAAAGATCCAAATTTGGAGGATTCATACTTTTGCTTGCTTCAACTTTAATGTTCATTATTATAACACCTCCCGCTTGACATACACTTTACATTATTTTAATCTTCACACTTGTGGTAGTTCCATTGTAAAAAAGATGTTCCTAATGTCCCTCAAACATTTTTCAAACATTACCACTGTGATGACAAACAAAACAAAACACCCTTTAAACCTTTTTTTGTTACAAACATAGCTGTTCTGCCTATTACTTTTATTTCAGCCTCTAGGGAAATGTTGGCTTTAAAATCTGTCATAGTCTGATTGATCACTTTCCAGGAAAACAGGATTCAAGTAATTTTTAAAGTACATTCATAATGGATTAACCAGAGTTACCACATAAAGAAGAAAGGTTTTATTCCTTTTTAATGTCGGAGGAGCTGATACGCTCTGTTTAGCAGCAAAACCTCCTGAATAGCTCAAGCATTCCCTAACTACACAATCAAAAAAAACTAGGAAAAGGAAAGAAAACAGGAAGGAGAATTTCATTTCAAGATGTAGTAATCTTTTGTTCTAAAGTGCTAGATAAATACAAGTGAAATATATTTAAAAACTAGGTCTCAGTAGGCTTATCAGAAGTACAAGCCTCTAGAAATGCAGCACGTAGTATTAAGTGAAAATGAAGGTGAAAACCTGACTTTATTGGAGTCAGTGAAGATTTCACTGTTGAATTCCAGGGTCTAGGATTTTTCAGTTTTAGAAATGTAATTATTTGAGGTTACAGTTTAACCAAAACAGAATTGATTCAATAGCTGGCAAGACCCTGAGTTGTTGTTGATGATTTTTGTATAACATCTAGAAAAATAAACCTTGTCCTAAAAATAGTGTTGAAGAACATCATTTTAGATGATCTTGTTATTTGTTTAATGTTTTTCCCTTTAAAAATGGCTTTGGTTACTTTAGAACCGGATGCTGTGAGTTGCATTTATGTTTTTGTTTTCCCCTATAATTTTGTGCTGCTAAGTTGTGTCATAAATGTAAAGGAATTAACACTCTCAAGAAATAAAAATAATGCTTTGAAAAAATAAAGAAATGAAACCATGATAATGTGTATTACTCTTGTTAAAAATACTAAGAAAATGCTAAGGAACTGCTTTCTGGAATATGGTCCCCTTTATGGCACCTCATTTTGGGTATCTCAGGTCTCTACGTAGTATTTGAAAATGTTCTCCAATAAATTTTAATAAAACACTGAACTAAATCAGTTTGCAAAGAATCACTCAAACATTGCAGTTAACTTACAGAAAATAGTATTTTCTAGTAATGTCTACCAGTATTCCCATTGTACATCAAAGGGAAACATTTAAGCCCCATGTAGCCATTCTTCAAAGTAAAGAATTTAGAGCCTAATATGCAGTGAGTACTTGGTAAAAGGGCCCTGTTTGTGCATAGTGTGATGTAGCAGCCAAATAAATGAGACAAACTTTTTAAGTCAGACTTGCTTCCAGAAGGAATAAAGCCCATCTCAAAGACATTCTTCTCAGGAACCTAGCACCTCTGTTGTGACAGCTTACTGTACCAGTTTCTTCATACAGCCTGAAGTTCCTTGACATCATTGGTCATTAATCGGAGACCAGGACTTTTGCCAGATACGAGGTAGACACTTTCTGCTCCTTCACTTCAGCCTTACATTACAACCATATTTTCAAAGCGGAGCTGCTAATTCAAACTCCTCTTACTATTCTGTATAAGTCTGCAATGTAAGACTAACTTCTTCTGCAAGTAATTCAGCAGGATATGTGGAGATACGTGCTGTGATCAGCTGAGGTAGGAGTGATTCTGTCACTGCTTCAGTGATAACCTAGTGTCAGATCAATGTGCTGTAGTTGACTTCAGAAAAAAAACATTGATGCAGATAAATTTTAAAGATATTATCACAAGTTACTGTGTTGTATTTAGCCTTTAAAGAAAATACAGTGTAAGTAAATGATGTTGAGTCAGATGACAACAATTTATTGAAGCTGTATATGCTTTTGCAATATTACAATTCAGCAATGTTCATATTTTGCATTGCTGCATTGCCCTTTATTTACCACTTACACTAAAGGGTTGTAATACCTTTTCTTTAGAACAAATATGAGAAGAGCAGATGAATGACACCATATTTGTTCTTACCATTGTTAGATAGCCTTCATTATAATCTTTAAAGCCATGATGTGGTTCAAAAAGTCGAAGAAAAAGGACTTATGAGAATAGTTACATCTGACAGTCTGAACACCTTTGTGCCTGGCACAAGTTTGTTTTCCTATGCCATTGTAGTTCAACTTCATTTTCTGTTTCATGAAGGAAATTATTTCAGTTGTGGATTTTCAGTTTCAACTTTTTGCTTAGGGAGTACACAATATAAAACAGAAATCTTCTGTGTGTGTAAGGTTTGTCATAAGAGTGAAAACCTTGTGGTGTTCTGGAGATTTGCAGTTGATCACAAATTAAAATATGTTTCTCAACCTTTTCCAGTACTAAAATGAAACCATGATTTTTTTTTTGTGTGTGTGTATACTCTAAGGATTATTTCTGAAAAACTGTTTTATAGGGACCCACAGACTCATCTGTTCAAAAGGTAAAATCAAAAAGCTTATTCACAGTATTTTCCATGATCTGTTTCCCAGCCTTTGGTTTTACAAAGAGAATTTCCTTTAAAAAATACTTTTCTCTCTTGCAGTTCAATTTCCTGTAGTACTGGTTATGTTGAGAATCACAAGCAAAATATTCTCTGAAAGTTAGTGGATTGTGATATGCAACCTAAGCTGGGAGGGGTAGAGGAAAAGGAGGGAGATTGAAGGTTCCTTCCGTTCTTAAAAGTAATTGTCCTGATGTGATGGAAATTGCAGTCACCTGCCTATTAGTGGAAAATCTTGAGCTATAAGGAAATCCACAGCAGCATCACTTCATTATAGTTCCTAGCAACCTCATGCTGGACAGCAGCTTTGATGGGACTGATAAAGGCAGGGTTATTGAAACAACAGACTTGCTTGGGGGACCATAGTTATAAACTTTAAACAGCTTCTTGGTAAAGCTACTGCATAAAAACTGTATGTTCTTGCAAATTGTACTTGGAACAGAACTTTGGGACTTACGAACGTGTAACTTCGTAACGTGTACATTTTTTCAGTGATTTCAAATGAGTTATTCTAGTGCTGTGTGAGTATAAATTATATCAGATTTCTACCCTATGTTATTAATCTTTTATTTCCAATTTACAAAGGAAATTTGTGTGAATCACTACTGGTCTTGTGGTTACCATGGCTGAGTATTTAAAGCAATTGGTCTTCATTACTCAGCAGTTTCAAACTGAGCCATTAACTTTTCTCCATCTTAACTGCCCATTTTTAAAATTAGTTGCCTTAGAGTGGGGCGGTTCTTCTGTTATTTTTATATGTTTTATATGGGTCTCCTACATCCTTTTCCCTAAAATTGTATACGATATGGTACAAATACAATTTCTTGTTTTTCAAATGTAGAGAGGAATTCTTCGTACCATGTAAACTTTCAAAATACCAGGCAAGCAAAGATGATGGGAGTTTCTTTTTACTGATATCAGTGCTTCTCTCTCCTTTGTTCTCCTAATTATGTCTTATAAACATCTGGTAACTTTCTGCCTAACTGTCAAATTTCTATTTATGTTTTATTAGCTGAACACCTGCATGCCAGCTGAGTATGTATAGACTTTTCTGAATAACAGGAATCTTATTGCCTGCCTGACTTGCAACAAACTTGCACTGTGTTAGCGCAGTAAGTTTATCATTACTCCCTTCTTATTAATTTACAGATTAAAAAAAAAGAATCTCAGAAACCCTAGTATTCAAGGAACTAGCTTATTAAAGCACTAGTTTAATAAATCCCTGATACTTTAGTGTACTACAAGTAAAATATAGTATTTACAGTGATAAATACATCATGTTCCTGCTTATCTTCTTTAGTGTCTTAATTTCACTTTGTGAAAAGCTATTCTGGCTGCTTTTCTGGATGAATAGTTAGCCCAGGACAAGTCAAAAGCTGCTTTTTGGAAATTTTAAGTGAGCTGAAAAATCATAAACAAAAAGAAAAGTTAGTTTAAAACTATGTCAGGCCAGTGACTTAAGATTTAACTACAGTTAAGATTTAACTACAATGTGAACTAAAATCTACAGAGGATAAGTCAAATAGCACTTTTACTGAGTTACATGCCATTTTAAAAATAATAACTGTAACATTTAAAAATAATAACTGTAGAAAGAACTTTGTACAAAAATATTCATCAACCAATTAAAAAGAGCTGGTAATTAACAAAAAGATACTAAAAAAGACTTGTGTGCTTGTGAGATTTTGTATTCAACTATATCAGTTGAGCTAATAAAAGATATTACTTTTCTTTTCAATTTCTCTGCATGTAATTATTACCATTCCATGTTCTACATTGTTATTCTAAGAGCACCTAATAATCAAAAGCACTGTTTCTGCCTTTTAATCTCACTAGAATAATAGAAATCTCCTTTGTTCCAGTCCCCTGATTTGTCAAATGAGATTGATAACATTTCCAATTGAGCTGTTTCATCTGTGTGTTCAGTGAAAATTTTTTATCATGGTACAGTCCTGCTATTAAACATCAATTATCCAAGCTATTGTCTCCTCTTTCTGTTAGCTCTACCTTACATACCGTCCTGCAGCTCGTCTCCAGTTGTCTTTGTTCAAGACTCACAACCCATTCCCACAGTCCTCTGACTATTTTCCTTTCTAATCCCCTGTTGGTGATTAATCTCAACTGGGTTGTGTGTCAGTTGTGGCAGTCCTCTCTTGGCTGTTTGCTAATTCTGGTCTGAAATCTGACTTCGATTGTTTGTGGGGGAGGTTTTCTTTCCCTTGTTATCATCTGAAGTCACCCAGCTAGAAGCTCTCTAGTGCCTTATTTGAGTTTTGTCTTTCATCTTTCATAATTTGCCTTTTTGTATTTTCTTTGTCTTTTTCCTGCATTATTTGTCATCTTGGGTTACATGAATAGGGATGTTACACAGTACAGCAAAACTCTTTAGGCAGAAGCAGCCTAAGTGAGATGGGACATGGTCATGTCATGAATGATAAAGAAGGGTTTTTAAAGGGAGAATTTAAACTGAACAGCAAGAGAAGAGCTACTGCATATCAATCATTACCCTGCAAATGAACCCATAGGAGATTCAAATGAGACTGGAAAATGAGCAGGAACAGCTCTGTAAGAAATAGGTGGGCCTGAGTAAGAGAATGGCCTTGATGGCTGACCAGATTTTTAATGCTTCTCATTCTTCTGATTCCAAGAGAGAATGAGGAAGAGAAAGGTGATAAGCCATAAAGGCTTTTTTTGTGCAGGGAAATAATGATAGAAAATACAGCACACTCAGCTGCTCAGAGCAGTCATAAACTCATATTGGAAAAATCTCAAACAGCAGAGGGTTTAGTCAGAGACTATAATTCTTAGAAAACATGTTAGAATTCGTAAGAAAAAGCTTTAAGAACTTCATTTTAATTGACCTTGGATACACACCAGGTCATGACCTTTTAGGGAATTAGAACCAGAGTGTTCATCAGAGAACAATACAAGTTTAGGAGGTCAAGAACTGATTCCTAACCATAAGCGCAAATGTTCTCATGTGTGTTTAATATGAACTGGGAAATACTTTGCAACATGTTGGTCTGGAAGAAATTGGAGCAGAAGTCTTAATATGTATTTTATATTAAATATGATATTTTGAATATGTTGTTTAGTACCTCCTAAAGTCACAAGAAAAAGTACAAAGTGCCAGACATAGCTATAACCACATGCTTTTTGTAATAACGAGATCAATAAAGAGCTGAGGCAAAGCCCTTCCTGATGTGTTGTTGAAAACTTAATTGTGAAGACATTGGTTCTAACTAACTTGTTTTACCAAAACAGGAAGGGGGAGTG
The DNA here is from genome assembly GCA_013400215.1 of Cisticola juncidis. Taxonomy (NCBI): domain Eukaryota; kingdom Metazoa; phylum Chordata; class Aves; order Passeriformes; family Cisticolidae; genus Cisticola; species Cisticola juncidis. The sequence continues at coordinate 180,039 of VXBR01007738.1, read as the reverse complement.
GGTGCAAAGAGTTTCCCACGTTAAATTTAGGAACAGTCAAAATAAAACAAATGCTAAAATTATCCAATTTACTCCAGGCTTTGTGAAGAAGAATGGGCAAGTAATTGTCAATTATGGAGTGGGATTGGAATGCAGGTTGTAGAGGGATAATTAATTGAGAGATATTTCATTTTGATTAGAGTGGCTTGAAAAATTGCCATCTGAAGTGGTTTCAGGCCTGCAGGGCGGTCTGCTGATGATAGGCAAGGGACTGGCATGCAGCACTTTAATGGGGTTATGAGGGGATTAGAATCTATTACATTACTGAAAATAAAATAAAGGATTGAGGAGAAAGAAAATACAGTCTTTTGATCAAGACTTAGGTTTTTCTACTGGGAAACCTGGGATTTTTTCCCAGCTTGTACCATGTAGTTCCTGGGTGTTCCTGCAGTTCCTCTGGCATGAAGCTAAGGGCTGGATTGCACTGTTTTACAGGAGCATTCTTGAAGGGAATAAAGCAGCTGCCCTACCAGGATGATTATATTAGTGTTCCCTTCATCACTGGTCCAGGTTGGCCATCAGGGGAAAGGGGTTGACAAAAGCATTAGTGAGTTTGTTGTTGGTATTTCTCTTTCAATTTCAGCAGGTGGAGTTGAACTGGGAAGTGGTCAGACCCATCTTTGCTGAGCTTTTCCATGCTGCATACTGACCCCCTCTCCAGCTGAAGGGCTGCCAAGAGGAGCTGTGATTCAGCTAGTGCTATAGCTCTATTTCAGGGTTTTTTGTAAAGCAGCACACACGGCAGCACATTCTTCTGTTTCTCATCCCTTCCTTTCACTGTCTCTTCATAACCCAATAGAATATTTGGAAAAGGTAATACTTAACATCATCTGAGGCTTGTTTATCTAGTGCAAAGAATACTGAGATCTTTGAGAAAGAAAGATAGTATATGACTTATTGGTTCACTTAAAATAAACAATTACTGATTTAGCTAAGAGAGCTATTTTCATCTTGTTTTCATTTTGGTAAATAAATGAGTTTGGGAATTGAGGCTTTGATGCGAGGATATACCCTTTTTTCCCCACATTCTCCCAGTGGAGACTTCAGGATGATTTAGAGCAAGGCTCCAAAATGGAAAACGTGGTTGTTGTGAAGAGGCATCATTAGTGCAGTCTGTGGAAGCAGTCTGCCTACCTTCCTGCACAAACCATTTTACCACAAACAGATTCCTGTTCTGACACACAGCTTTCAGCAAAATCAGCCAACAACTGTTAGCCAGACATGAATATCTTTGGCATACAACAAATTACTTGCACATCAGACAGAGCTTATTACAACCAGAAACATATAAATATCACATTTTATATTAAACTTGTAAAATTGATTCTTTCCCCTTTGAGTTAGTATACCAAAAAATTGCTCATTGTGTGTGAAGTTCAAGGAGATAATTCTGGCTGCAAAATTACAAATAATCAAACAAACACATGTGTCAGTATCATGTTCTTTGGCTGATGTCTTCTCCACTTATCACCTTTTTGCATTGGTCAACTCCTTTGTTCAAATAGAGTTTTAACTTCTGCTTCATTATGACATATGTATTGATTAAATAGAAATCAAATTATCCATTTGTCTATATTTTACATTTCTATAGCCTTTCCTTGGCTTTTTAAAGACATTAATAGATTTCTCAATCAAATAACATTAAGTCCCAAATCTTTATAAGGTATTTCATTTTGGTAGTGCCTACAAGGAAAATCCCTTGAAAAGTTCAAATGAATACCTGATTTTTCCCAGGGCAGATAAATCCTGTTGCTTCTTGTGTTCTTTTCCTCATAACTAGAACTTTTTCTGCATTGAGGCTGCTGGAAGTTCTTGAAGGTCAAAAATGCATAAAGAAAGGGAGGGGCAGCCATCCTGATAAGTAAGGTAGATTACAGAAATTACCATTATTGGTAATCTTTTTCTGAGCCCAGAACAGAAGGAAAATCTTGAAAACTAAGAAAATTAAATGTAAATGTCATCAGTTTATATATTTTGTCCTTTCTGTTTTCCTCAGCAATTCCAAAGCTATTGGGAAAATTCACACTTTCTCAAGGGGCTGAGAGTTATGTAAAATAGTGTAGGAATAATCAAGTGAAAGATAATTGCATCGGACGAGATCAACATCCTGTCATAGATTTTTTTCAAGCCTGTAGGTAAAAATATGAGAAATGGGATTGGTACAACATCTACTGCTTCAAAAGTCAAGCCATCCTTTAAAGCTCTTCTCTGCCTTTGAGAGGAAAATCTTCTGAATCCCTTAAGTAAGACACGTCTTAAACCATATGAACCACTTTCCGTGCTGACAGAATTTAGTTAAAGCTCATTATGTAAAAAGGTGCTATAAGGAAACTTTATAGAGTGAATGCTCTTTATAAACTGGAAGCTAAGGTTCAGCCAGTTTCCATTTAATCCTCCAGTATTGCCTGCAGCAGTCAAGTAAATTTCATAACAGTCTCCCTCCACCCCAAATGAAAACCATGTGCCTTCTTCATTTTTTACTCCTTTCCTAGTCCCTCTATTCAAATCTCTCCTCAGTGCTTTAGAAAACCTTGCAAGTATTGATGGAATCGAGATAGCAAAGTCAATTCTGGTTCTTATAAATTAGGCCACATTAGCACAAGTACTGTCTTTCCTAAAGAAGTTGAATTGTAGTCAAATTGTCATGGGTTTCCAAAATTAGGACTTTCATTCTCCCTAGTGAAATTTACTTAAGCAGTGAAGCAAATAGGCAAAGCACTGTGATTTGATAAATACTTATTTTATTGAAATTGATCTAGGGTAAGAAGACTTGATTTTGGGCTTTTTCTTATGGAATATTTGAATGTCCATACATTTAGAAATAATGTATTCATTGCTTATTAGTCAAATAATTTCAGATTATTTTTCCCCTGATTTATGTCATTTGAGATTTCTCCTCTAAGAGAAAAATGTTTCCTGAACAACCATAGACTTTCTTCATGACCTTATCATATTAGCACATAAAACTAAGTATCAGCAGGCATAAGCATAATCAGAAGCCATGGATTTGTGTGCCCTTCTTCTAGATCCTTGTTCTGTCCCTCAGAGGGTTTGCCACCTTTGTTAGAATCATAGAATATCTTGAGTTGGACGGGACCCACAATGATCATTGAACTCCAAGTCCTGACTCTGCACAGGACATCCTATGTGCCTAAGAGCACTTCTTGGACTCTGTCAAGTTTGGTGCTTCCTGGGGAGCCTGTTCCAGTGCCCACCCACCCTCTCTGGTAAGACCCTGTTCCTAATATCCAACCTACACCTCCCTGACATAACTTCTTGCCATTCCTCTGGGTTCTGTCATTGGTCACTATAGAGAAGAGGCTGCCTCTGCCCTCATAAGAAAGATATAGATTGCTACGAGGTTTCCCCTCAGGCTCCTCATCTCTAAATTGAACAATACAAATGACCTCAGCTGTTCCTTCAATGGTTCCACCACTACACCGTTCTCCATTTCATATCCTCCTTTGGACACTGTCTAATAGCTTTGTATCTTTGTCATATTGTGGCATTCAAAACTGCACACAAGGCTCAAGGCAAGGCCTCTCCAGTGCAGAGCAGGGCAGGACAATCCCCTCCCTTGCCCAGCTGGCCATGCTGTGCCTGATGCATGCCAGGACATGCTTGGCACTCCTGGCTTACAGGCACTGCTGACTCATATCTAATTTGCCATCAACCAGGATTGGTTTCTCAAAACCAATTTCAAATTTTGACAGCTTTTGCAAACAGAAAAGTTTCAAGAGAAAGATTCAGGCAGCTAGCTTCCATGACAATATCACATTGGTTCAACATCACTAGCGTAGCGGTACAAAAGAGACATTCTACATGCCTGAAGGATGCCTTTAGCCTGTCACTTAAAACTTACATCTAACTAGATGAATAATAGTGGACAAAATGTATTTGCTGCTCCAATACTGCAAGGGACAACTATAAATATCCACGCTGTTAATTTGTCATTAACTGGCTAAAATGACAAACCTGACTGAACAGTCTCCCAGTATGTTTTGGGTTTTGCCGTGAGTCTTGTTTGCATCAGTAGAAGCAGGATCTGTTTTCTCCCTAGGTAATCCACAAACAACCACAGGTAATGTTACACAATTGCTTGTGAAGATCACCAGTAACATATAGTTTCTTGTAAAATTGTTCCCAATTACAGTAGGAATTAAACATTTTAGGTCTAATAAACAAATCTCCATTTACTGTGCTGTGGTTCACATTGAGGAGCTACCTCAGAGAAAGCAGGCTGAATTCCATCTCATTTACTTTTTTTTTTTTTTCTTAAAAGACTGCAATCAAAATTAAACACATACAATTTAGTAATCAAACAAAAGGTAAATATAAGATAAATATCTTGTAGCTACTATTTGAGTGTCCAAACATGGGACATTCCTAAATAATTTTTTGTGTTGGTACCATGTTTCTTAAGATTGAAAAGGGTCCTAGCTTAGCATGATTTAGTTTTATGAAGTTCACCAAGACTTCATCACCTTGAATATCTGAGCAGTAATAATACCAACAAAAAAGTGAGCATCAGATTTATGACAGCTCTGTTTCCTTTGATGTCTTCTTGAGTGATGTGTTTATGCAAGACAAATAAGTAAGCTATATCTCCATGAGGCCTACTTGAAAAAACTCCAGATTTTTTCTGGAGATGGAGTATCTCTTTTCTCTTCAAGTATCTGTTGATGGATTAAGGGAGAATGCAGGCAGGTCCCAACTGTCAACTGCCTGTAAATAGAGCTTGACTGAAGATTGAGCATTTGTCAGTGATGAAAGGAAAAATTGGATTGTACACACATCTGAGCCACCCTTTAACATGTTAGACACTTACCACTTATTCAGGGCACATTTTCTGAATGCATTACTGCTTTTTCCTTCAACCCACAGAGTATTGACTCTAAGCCTGTGAATATTCTATTATATATAGAAAGAAAACAACTGATAAGGAACATCTGTGTCAATGGATACATGGAAGCAGTGACAGTGAATCTCAGAAACACTGAGGATTTTATTATATAGTGAAAATTCATTTTGGCGGCCTGTCTCACCTCTGCCGTTGTAAATCAGAAGGCAGATGACTAACAGCCTGTGAACTGAAACCAGTCCAACACAGTATCCTTTCTGTATCTTTCAGTGTCCCATCTGCCTTTTATTTTTCTGAAAAATTGTGGAAATTTTATTTTCCACATTTTGCAGATGAGGAATTGATAAACACAGTCCTGGATATATCTCAGTACTAAGCCAAGCATTTGAGATTTTTGAGGAAGTTATATCCTTATTGTAAGATCACTCCATCATTAATGTAGTAATGTCATAATTATAGTAATGATAATTGTAGTCAATTATCAGAGTCTTAATTACCCTCTGGATGTGTCTTTCACTGTTGCCTCTATGAGGGAAATGTGTTTACCATCTTGCAATCCTCAGTCAAGTGTTTAATGCCAGGTGAAGTGAATATGGGTCATATGGTTCCTTTCCAAAACCATCCTATATGTGCATGGCAGAGAAGAAATCCCCCAATGTGAGTTCATTTTTTAAATGAAAAACCCTTCCCTTGACTGTCTTTGCTAATTCACCAGGTTACATATTCCATTGCAGTATATATCAGTAGTAATTGTCAATTAATTTTATGTGGCAACTGTGTTTTAAAAATTTCTGATTTTCTGTAATTGGAGGATGAGTTGAGTCAGGTCAACAATAATCATTCAAAAATCTTTCAAAAACCAGCTTTCTGTTGATTCTGGCAGCTGTATTCAGGAAACTAAGGAATGTATGAAGAAAAGCCCAGAACTTTTAGTTTTTCCAAAAGGATATTTCTTCTTATATACAACTGAAGTAAAGGAAAAGGACATGTTGGAATAATTTTTTTTTTTTTTTTTTTTAGTTATCTAAACTAAATGGTGGTGTTGAATGAATGAGAAAATATTTACAGGCATACTATTTCTGTAGAATAAAGAAAAGTCTGTCTAAGGGAATCCAGTTTATATATTTTTATGAAGAAATTATGCTACAAGTTTTGTGGGAATGGATTTCCAGTAGGTCTCTGACATGACTGGGTCCCCAAGAGAAATGCTATGATATTGGGCTTTTACATAATCTGAGAACCTAGATACTAGAGGTGGATCACACCATTGAAAAATCCTTCTGTACCGTGATAAGACAAGGTTGTTTCATGAAGTGCATTTTCTAATTTTTAACATAGTTTTAGCATTAAAATTTCTGTCCATCTAAAAAGGACTGGTAGATCTTACAGGAGAAAACTGAAATACTTTTTCCTATTTAAATTTCATGGTTTTACATACCAGTGCCTCTCCCTAACTTCTTGTTCCTTATCTCCAATTACTGTTACTACTCTTTAAATATTTTATTTAATATTTTAAAATTTTTAAATATTGCTTTTGTGCCTCTAATATAAAAAGAGAAGGGCACTGATGCTGGTAGGAATGTCCTCTGATGAGCCGCTGATGACACTGGGCTTGTCTGGTTTTGAGAGGAGGAGGCTGAGGGGTGACCTCAGCTCCCTACAGCTTCCTGAGGAAGGGAAGTGGAGAGGAAGGTGCTGAGCTCTTCTCAAACTCTCAGTGCCAGGACATGTGTGGAATGGCTCAAAATTGCATCCATTAGGATGTGGATTTCACATGAAGAAATATTCTATGACTCAGAGGGTGGCCAAAATCTGGAACAGGCTTCCTGGAGAGTTGGTTGATGCCTCCCCCTGACCATGCCTAGCCCATGTCAGTGCTGAAGAGGTGTTTGGACAGTGCCCCTAAAAACATGCTTAAACTTTGGTCAGCCCTGAAATGATCAGGCAGTGGGAATAGATGGTCACTGTAGGTCTCTTCCAGCTGTTCTGTTCTGTCTTGTCCTGTTCTGTTCTATCCTATCCTTACTGATTGTATGGCTCTTATTTAGCACAGAAGTAGTCACCTCCTTTGATTTTGCCTTTATTGTAAGGGAATTTTTGTGACTTCTGATCCACATTCTCTGTTGCTTTGTTTTCTGGTTGGCATAAAACCCAAATACTGCAAAATTGGAACTCACAATATTAAAGAAATACTTCTAACAGTTACTTGGATTCTTCTAGGTTTGGCTTATAGGCTACATCAGTTATTATATTTTCCTCAACATTTATGTGCCACAGTTAAGGAAAAAAGCCTTTTATCACGTGCCTTTTAAATATGTCTTTCAAGCTCTGCATTTAGTTGACTTCAGATGAGCGGAGTAGTGGGGAAAGAAAACTTCAGACTAATTTAATACCTGAGCAAACAGGTGTTTGGAGCCATTAATTACAACAGAAACACTAGTTTTATGCAATCCACTATATGTAACATTTAGATACATATAAATGAGATGCAAACAAGTAATGCCTTCCTTTTTAAAAAATATCCTGTGTCATTCTCCTAAAATATATGACTTGCAGTTATGTAACACTTGATTTCTTGTACAATACTATTTTCAAACTAGCTTAATATATCAAACATTACAGTGCTTTCTGTCTTGGTCTGAAACATTAAGCATTTTTTAATGTTAATCTCTCCCAACAGTTTTCTTGAACAATAGGTGATCATCTGGAAAAATGACAATAACTTCAGAATATTTCACATTATGATAGTACTGGACTGGTTTCATTCATCAGCAAAACTGTACTTAATTTTGTTGTTACAGAATTATTTAATGAACTTTTTTTTCCTGGAAAGTATAGAAGATACTTGTTTTGATACTCAAGTGGGATTATCTACACAAACTTCTGATGATGTGCATGGAATTGTACGGTCTTGGAGACATTTAATGTCCAGTAGTAGTTCTGGAAGAAAAGTCCTGTTGCAGGACTGAAGTTTATTAAATAAATTTTCCATTTGTAGGAAATACGTATTGTATGATAAGCTAGTAGCATTTGAATCAGAAGAGACAAAAAATGTAATTTTGAAGCTTTTGTATTCTTCTTAAATTTAACTAAGATTGGAGCTAGTCTCACAAATCAGCTGCAAGCTGAAGACAATTCCTTTTATTAAAATATTTTTATTTCATTTTATTAGATGTCAACCCTATTTGCATTTTTATAGTTTGATTGCCCTTCATTTTAATTTTCTCCTTGAATAGCATTAGACAGAATATGAGGTCTTATACAAAGCAAACTTTCAGAATAGTGCTTATGGCTTGACATGAAGGAGCTCTTCAGTTGTGCAACCTGCTTCAACTAAACTCAGATAAACTGAAGTGTTGTAAATGGATGGTATTGTGCAGGCTCTGAAATGGTTAAGAATGTAGAAACGTAAAAAATGCTTTTCCAATTACATTACTCATCTGCTTACATTTGCATGTTTAGGAAAAATGAGAGTGACACTTTTATTGCTATCACATTCTAATATTGCCTTATGTAATATTATGCATCAGATGTCATTACTGGGGTAGAGAAGAAATCCTCAACACAGAGCTGAAGAAACAAAGTTGAATATAACTTCCGAAATACATTACAGTGTTTGAAGATATGAATTTACCCAGGTGTCCGCCAAGGAAGGTGAGAACCTCCTTTGGAATGGAAAATGGGACCCCCTTTTCCTCTGAATTATTATAACTTTTAATTTAAGGGGCTTTTAGGCAAAGTTATGGAAAAAGGAATAACAGTTCTTTAGTACTATGTATACGGATAAAAAGGCAAAAAACCAACAACGGCAGCAAGAACAAACAGAACCACGAATCCAGTGACAACCTTCTCTGGGCCACAGGCACTTTCCCCTTGGGTGCAGTTCCAGTGACAGCCGGCAGGGGCGCTGGTGGCTCCTGGCCGGGCAGGGCGGGTGCGATGATTCCCCCGCGGCTGCAGGGGGCGCTGTGGCACAAGCTCAGCCATCCCTCCATGCGGTAATGGCAGGTGAGCTGAACAGAGGAAGAGAGCATGGGCTTTCCTTTGCAAGCTCACAGCAGGGAGCCAGTCTCAGTGCCACTCGGGAAAATGAATAGCCTGCAGCAGGAAACCTTGGAAGCAGCAAGCTGGAATGGCGGAGGCAGGCACATTCAGGATGACAAACAAAATGTAATGGAAAACTCTGGGCCCTGCCAGAAGCTGTGGGGTGGCTGGTTGTCGAGTTACAGTGTCACAAGAAGCCCTGAAGCAGCAGCGGAGAACAGCAGGGCTGCGCAGGGAATCACTCCACTGAGTATCTCACCCGCAAGGGCTGATCCCGGGGTCTGGCTGTGCAGAGAAGGCAATTGCTGGTGCAGAATGAAATGCTCACAGGTCCCAGTGCTGTAGGCACTGGCCCTGGTCTCCCAAGCAGCAGAGAAGCAAGCCGGTAGGCTCCAGTCACAAAGGAAATTAACATAAAAAATGGGTACAACCTCACACGGCAACAAGTATCTCTCATCAGACAGATCCCCCTGCTGGGCCATGGATAGGCCTCAGCTCACTAGAAGGAAGTAACCACCTCTCCCCCCCTCAACTCTTGCAGAAAATTCCAAGCTGGCTCTCGCCCATCGCAAACCTCCTGGACACAGGGTCAGGGGTAGCTGGGGAGGGGGGTGGGCAGCGACCATTCCAGACACAAAACAGAAACAAAACAGAAAATGAGTATGGGATCCATCCCTAAGACACACAGGCAAATTATTTGGTGTGTGTGTTTATACAAATTTGTGTAAGATTTAAAGTGGAAAATCTGACCTTGGTATTTTCCTTCTATTTCCATCTTGGTCTCTCAGCTTCTCTAGCAACTTATATTGCAAAGTTCATTGGACGCATCATATTTAAAAAAAACTAGTATTGTATTTTTGCTCACAGTTGCATGTGTAGTATTCACATACAAATTGCTTTTTACATTAAATTCTTACAGACCATCAAATGCACATCAATGACTAAATAACTGCAAAATGTAGTATTTTCAAAAATATGTTTTGGGGTTTTTAATGATGATTGTTTCTGAAAGAAATCCTTTCTTTTGTATAAACACTCATAGCCCTGAAATATGTTCCTGGCTTTAGTTTCTCTTTGCTTTACTGGAGCTTAGAGAGAAACTTTATGGTTTGTTTGGGTAATAAAATTAATAACTAAATGCTAATGACGGAAAAGTGGATGATGGTAGTTAAGTACTGAACTGCTGGAAAGTTAAAGATACTGATACAAAGTGAGAACTTACTCTTCACCCTCTCCATATACATCTTGCACCTAGCACTCCTGAATCCCAGTTCCTTGGTGTAGGCATGGTTAGGAGTTCTCTATCTAAAGTGGATTTTTTACAAAGGCTAATGTTAACGAGGCAAGAGTATAAATCAGGCAAAATGTCCACGTGCCAGAGTTTCTGTAGATGAAAGTTCCTTTAACTGCCCAGGACATCTAGCAACACTCAACAGCATCTATACAGTTTACCAGTGTTGTCTGCACATGTTGCTATACAGAATTCCTTTGACTTAATAAAATACTGTGTCTCAAACCGCAGCCACAGTTCCTTTTCTAAAGGGCTATAAAGGTCATTGCAAGACTAAGCAGGAATAAACCACTTATGAGAGGTGTGGTGAATCTCTGCCTGCAGGAGACTGAGAGTGTGCAGGGAGATGGTCTCATCTGGATGTACTTTATAATACTAAGCAGGTGACACTGTTAAGTGGACTTCCTCTGAGGAATGGGCAAGTTTTGCAGTCCTGGGAAGGGTTAAGTACTCTGAGATGACAGAGCAGCTTTAATGAAAAAATTGATGTATAAATAAACCCTAACACTTACGTGGGAGGTGAAAGATGGATGAAGTACTTAAAAGAAGGCTCTTGGGAAAGGCGTGCAAGGTCTGAACATATATACTGATTATGTACATTGTATTTGGCAAAACAAGTGAGACTCCCAAGGACCATCAGAAATCAAGCAATATTTTAGCATAATGTAAAGTGTTGTTGTTTAATGGTTCCTTTGCTTGATATTAAATCAGTGAATTTTTGAGGCTTTATGAGTATTGAGATACTTTTTACGTCTATAAGTTTATTCTTGCCATAACATGAATTCCTCTCTGTAAAAACGTGTAATTTCTGTAACAACTCTTAGAAGTGTTCACTGTGCAGTTTGGTTGAAGATTGTACATTTTGAAATAACGATTCCCTTTCATGATGGACAAACACCTCAGTCATTTTTCAATTCAGAATTGCATCTGCATGTGACTTATTTCAATACCTTATGGCAAAAAGTGACTTCTGAAAACCTCAGGTATCTGAAGCCCTATCAGCATTTTCTCTTCATCATCTACCGCTCCATAGGTAGGTCTGTATATGATCCCTGATGAATTTAACAAGAATTCACAAATTTGTTATGAAAACAATGGCAGTGGAAATGTTCTTGGGGTTTTTGCCCCACTAGTCTCCCACTTACAGCACACAGTGCTTGAAGGTGAGGCATTCTTAGCTTATTGTCACTGTAATAAAAGTTAGGAAATACACTTGCATTTCCTTAACAAGTCAGTTTCACAAAAGAAAACATCTGGAAATTTATTTTGTTGTTATTTGATATAAAATAATGAAATAAAATGAAATAAAATAAAGTCGATAAAAGAAAATAAAGCCTTTCATGTGACATTCTGGACACCAAAATAATATAATCTATGTACAGTCTGTGATACTCTTCTTAATTTTTACATTCACTTGCATCTTTAAAAATTAATTGTAATTAGGTTTTTCCAAGCTTTTTTTTTCCCTATAGAAACTACAAACATAACATTTAAATGCTGAATATCGTATTCGTAATAATCCAAAGTAGAAAAAATGTTATCAAAAGTCAGTAATTTTTAACAACATTGCTAGCACAAAATTACTGGCAATTCTGACTGTTGCAATAATAAAATCAATCTGGTTTTGTAGCACCAGGTGATCAGTGTGGAGTTATCAGTGTTAGGAATCTGATCACAGAGACAGTGCTTTGAATACAGCCACACCCTGTCTTGCTACCAGCATGACCCAGGTTTTATATCCAAGTAGCAGTACAGCCAACCATCTTTGCTAAAATATTTCTGTGAATTTAGACATTCAAACTCACCAAAAAAATGGTTTTACAATCACATCAGTTCTCAGGGAAAAAGCATATCTGAAAAATAGATGTATTTTTTATAAATAAGGACAGATTGTTTCCTCTGCCACGTCTCCAGACTGATGGTGCAATAAGTTGTCAGGGAACTATACTTGGTCATCTGAAGGAAGCAACCTGATTTTTAAGCACCCAGACAGCCCCTTGAAATCAGGATCAGGTCTGCAACCTTGACAATAGGAGAATTTATGTGATTAAATATAGACTTGTATCCATGCATTTTTGTATATTTTGGCCCAAGTTATAAATATTTATTCTCTTAATCTCCTTCCTATTTGTTACAAATATTAAATATATCACATGCTAATAAACCCCTTGGGAATACTTCCTTCTCCATAAGATTTAAAAACCTGATTCTTTACTGTAATATTGTCTGCAATTAGAATAAAAGTACCTTATTTTACTCTCATTACTTTTCAATGCATCTGATGAAAACATAGGAGATTTATATAGAATTATTTAGCAACTTTCTCATATTTACTTAGACTGTGAGGTATAAATTAAGTTTAGTATTTTTTCTCAAAAATAAGGATCTGTTGATGATTAGGCATTGGCAAAAGTGTTTCTGCTCTGTCAGAAAAGGTTTCCATTGTTTAATACTTTTTGGATTGTTTAATGTCTCTTTTGTGCATAATAGTGTGGCTGACTTAGCACTAATGACCTTTTTAATTTTGTAGCAGGAGGTGCTAGGGGAAGCAAAACATTAATATGAGAACTATTCTCAGTGTCAGGGATATACCTAACTTCAATTACTAATTTGAAAGATGATTTAAGAAATTGAATTACTGAAAAATTGCCTATTCAAATTTGCCTCAGGAACAGTTGTACAGAGTACATTCTCAGTGTGGAAGAAGATGAATCTGTGAAGAACAGACTTTCATAGAGTGCCTGAGAAGAGGTCACTGTGGTGGGTATATTCTGTTCCAGTGTTAACCACTAAAATAATCCTGGAAATTTATCCAATTTCACCAACTTTATGCTCCCTTCTGAACCAAGGTTAATTTTAGTCTAATGTGCAAGCTTCATAATTTCAGATTTTTGATATTTTAGTTAATGGATGATAAATAAGATCTCCACTGGGATACTTACACAGAGCTTTGTGGAGAAAGAACCTTAGTAGAAGGGCTTATCTAGAACAGTAGTAAGAATCGATTGCTGGTGCAGGAAATTAATGAGTGTGGTGTCACGCAGGAGTTGAGAAAAAAGCTGGTATTTGAGGCTTACACCATTTAAAGACAATCTGTTAGTGATGTTAGTCATACAAAAAGTGTACAAGACAAGAATCAAATGTGCAGGAAAATGGAAAGAGGAGAAATTCTGGAAAGGTGATACAGTGTCAAATTTTAGAGTGAAATAAAAAATGATCTTGCCAACTCTCCGCTTCCCTCAGTGTATACAAAACCTACACATATCTCTATCCCAGCATGAGCTGTGTAAGATTAAAAAAGGTCACTTGAAATTCTTGGCAAAGAAGAAGGATCTTGACATAGTAACCATTTCTGAAGAACATTGGTATGACAAAAACAATGGGAAAGTGTAACACCTGCTACAAACTGAACGGGATGGACAGATTGGGTCATAGACCTGGGGGAGCTATATTAGGGCTGTACTGTTGAGCCTTCTAATCAGGAAAGAGATATCGAGTCCAAAATGTTGAAGGAGATAAAAGAATCCTCTAAGCCTAATGAAGCTGTAATGATGGGTGAATTCAACTGCCTTTGACTGGTCAAAGGTAACACTGGGATAGAGTGTAAGGGAAACAATTTGTCATCACTCTCAGTGATTGCTTTCTGAAACATTTAGTTCTAGAGTATGCAAATGGAAGTTCTTGACTTAAGGGACATAGCAGAATGCAGGTAAGAAGCTCTTAATTCCTGTATCAGAATGCACCTTTTTGGATTAGTCATGGCTACTGTAAAACCTAAAGTCAGTTTTGAAGAGCCAATAGCTAATTGTAGAACCACTGTTAGGTTAGAGGATACAAAAACTCTCTAGACAAGAGATAAAAAAGGTAAAGAAATTAAATTTTGATAATCAAGAGGGAATCTAGGTAGGCATCTTCTGTAGTAGAACAAGAGACACAGCAGAAAAGCATGAAGTATTTGTATAATATTACATGGATCAGGATAAAGATGTATGCGTCGGGCCTCAAAACCCCATCCCCGGGAATGTCAATAAAAAGTAATTTTGTCTATAGCATATAGTAGTAAATAGCTATGAAGCTGTGACATATGAAAGACTTTGTCAAAGTCACATTCATAAAACCCCAACAAGTTTGGTGAAGAAAACTTTCTTCTAGACACTGGCCTAGAAGAAAGCAGCAGTAGAGAATACGGTTATTCCAATGAACTGTGATTTTCCTACTATTCATACAGTATCATAGATGTGGTGCTAAGGACCTGAGAAACATACAGCATTCCCTGTGTCAGAATAAGGGAATGGGAGAAAAGAGGTAAATTAATAGGCAATTGGAAACAACAAAGCCCGATTTTATTAATTCAAAAATTTGTTAAGAAAACAACTAATTAATAATTATGTCCTGTCTCATGAAATGGTAAGAAACTTCAAATATGAGAGATAGATGAAGGTAAAGTGGAAATAGATGTGATTGTTAATACAATACTTAGATATAGTAGAGAGCTAATACCTTCTCCAGGTGACCCCTGCATATTAGAAACTATTTGGAAGGAAGAATAGTAAAGTTATTCGTGATGAAAGACAAACTTTGCAACAGAACTTGAATATACTTATATTTCTGCTTTTGAAAAAAAGTAGAGGGGAAACATGCTGGCATGCAAAGCATTCTCTTGTGCAGCAACATTCTAGAAATACAAGACCAAGCAGAACCAGGCATCAGATGGGGATATATTTAATATCCTTTCCAAATTTCAAATGACTTGAAATATTTTTATTTGGAAAGGGGTGCTTTTAGGATGTGGGATGCAATTCCAGTATGGCATTTTCTTCACAACACGTGCTGTTACTTCTTCAGGGGGTGATTATGGCCACTGCTCTATGTTCAGCATGTACAGGGAAAACTATTATTACTTTTTTGTGGTTTAGAGGCACAAGTAGTAATTACATTTACCAACAGCCGGCTATCTTGTGGCTACAAACATATGGAGAAAATGGTTACATCATTTCCTTTGTGGCTCTGAAAATCTTTTTTACTAAACTCTAGATGAATCTGTGAAAGAATAGTACCTGTACAAATGTATATTTTGAGTGCATAGCTCCACATTAAATAAAATTTTAAAAATTTGCATCAGGGAAAGATGGAGGTGGGAACTACAATGTTTGATATGTTTCTGATTCCAATACCTCCTTTGATAGGGATTTGGAAGTTTACCTTAGGTTGAATTGAAGTCGATAGACTTGAAACTTTCCTGGCAGTTTTTAAGAGGAAACTGTGTTGTCATGGGTGGTTAGTTACATGTGTCATCGGAGTTGAAATTATGTCTGTATTTGGAATAAAATAAAATGGTATCACAGGTATCACAACCTAATCCATCAGGTTGAAAAAGACCTCTGAGATCATAAGTCCAAAGACCATTGTGTCAATGATATCATTGTGTCAAAGGTTCAGTCTTTCCTTAAACACCTCCAGGGACAGAGGCTCCACCACTTTCTGGGCAGCCCATGTCAATATCTAATCACCCTTTCTTTGAGGAAATACATCCCAATGTCCAACTTGAACCTCCCCTGAAGCAGCTTAAGACTGTCCTCTTCTCCTGTCACTGGTTGCCTGAGAGAAGAGGCCAGCCCTCACCTGACTGCATCCTCTTTTCAGATAGTTATAGGTCTCCTCTGAGTGTTCTTATCTCAAGAGTTGACAGTGCCAGCTCACTCAAGCTGCTCCTCACAGGGCTTGTACTCTAGAGCCTTCATCAGCCTTGTTGCCCTTCTCTAGATTTGTTCCAGTACCTCAATGTCCTTCCTAAATTGAGGGGCACAGAACTGGATGCAGCACTCAAGGTGCACCAGTGCTGAGCACAAGGGAAGAATCATTTTCCTAGTCCTGCTGGACACACTGTTCCTGATACATATTAAAAGGTTTGTACTGAATGACTGAAGACTGTACCTTTGATTTCTTTGAAGTGATCTCATTGTAAAATGCCTCCCAAAGATTACTTGATTCAGAAAATCTCTTGTGGTAACAGATCACATAGTATTTATGCCCTGCAAAATAAGCCAAATGGGGGAAAAAAAATTGATCGATTGATTGCCATGATCTTTTACATGATTCTCCTGGTTCATCAGTTCCTTAGTATGAGCTCAGGTGAATACAGACGCAGTAGAGGGCTCTACCACATCAGGAATATCATGACCGTTTTAGCTATACAAGACAATGGAGGAGAAAGCCATTGAGTGTGTTTTACTTTTTCCTCTGGTCCTTTCATTCCTTGTCTTTGACGATAAAGGATGTGAATGTTGCATTCTCCCAAGGTTACAATGCAGTAATCCTTCATGTTTTTTTAAGAATGTACATGAGAAGTTGGTGAAGATTTTTTTTTTCAAATTGTTTTTGGAAATCCTAATAGTGAAATGCATGGAATGGGAAATGACATAGTTTTTTTAAACAGTGTTGCTGATTTAGGGAAAAAAACCCATAGTTGTTGACCAGTGATTGCTTGGTGATTGTTGTCTTCAAAAGAAAAGTTGGAACTGAGTATATCAATATAGGCTTAATTACTGTATAAAATAAGATTAATAAAGATTTCAGTGTTTTTGAGTAAAGAAAATATCTGAGAGGGACGTTTAACACTGTACTAATAATGAAAATAATAAGGAAGCTTGACTGCATCTTAAGAAACTCTATTAAAAGGAGTAGTGGTGATCCTCAAAGATATGTCACTGGTTTTGTACTTCATTCTGCTAAGAAAAGTGATCTGGAATTTGACTTCAACAAAAAAAAATGTATTTTAAAAGCAATTTAGATCTGTCTTATGAGAATAAAAATTTAGAGACTCAGAACAGAGAAAAACATGATTATTTTGGAGCCCTGAGTCATTGCTGGACAATTTGTATGGCTTCCTTTAACCAAATTAATCCACTTTTAGGTACATGCTTTAACTTGCCTTCTATAGAACTGCTTTTTCACCTGAGTGTGCTGTGGATTTCAAGTTCAAATGAGTGTTTTCTTGCGTTCGGGTCCCAAATGACCAGTTAAATGCATAAAACAAGCTTGTGTTAGTAGGTTGTGGAGAAAGGAGGCCAAACTTCCAATACTGTTTTATTAAGGGCATGATTGGAAAGATTCTAAATATGAATTAAAACAAGCAATTAGATTTTCTAATTCTGTCATTTGGAAAAAAAATCTGGATGTCTGACTTGAATGTCTACCAAAATTGCCTTTAACCTTCTGAAAGAGAAATAGAACTAATGATTTGGTATACTGCCAAACAATTAGACCAGTGAAGAGACATTGTTCCACCAGCATCTATTATCGGAAATATCTGGATTTCTAAATGTCAGCTTAATAGGTTCCCCCCACAAGCTAAGAGAAAGCTGACCTGACCTTTTGACACCACCTGTTCAGGAATGGGGATTTTTTAAGTAGGCTATTCTACACAGATAAAGGGTTCACAAGATTTGACCTGGAAAGAATGGTTAAAGGAATTAGTTTTGTTTAGTCTAGAAAAGAGCAGACTGAGGGAGGATGTGATTACAATCTTCCAGTACATGAAAGAATGTTATAAAGATAATAGTGATTGGTTTTCAGTGTTCAGTTGGGGAAAAGTCAAGAATAAAGATGTTTAATAGACAGAAAGATTATGTGTCAAGACAAAAAATTCTCATAATAAATGCAGAATAAGGTGCAAACTACTTAAGAAAATTCTCATCTTATTAACTTGAATTTTTAAAGATTAATTAGACCAACCTTGATTTGATAGTCAAGGTTGCTAGTGTTGTTCATGGTGCAAGGTGAATAGATAGATACATTAAATGACCACTTGAAAGGCTTTTCTCATGTTTCATTTTCTGTAGCTGATACATTTGGCAAGACATTCTAGACTTTTTACATTGGACATGAAAATAATTGCCTAGTGGATGGCTATTTATTTATTTTTAATAATTCTGATTATATGATTAGGGTAACAGTGTTACAAGAATAATAGGTAAAGAAATTATAAATATTGTTTAGTGGCTTTGGGTGCAGAATTATATAAACAAGACCAGTGAGTTTGCTAGTATGGCTATCTTTTTCTCTGTTACTTGACAATTTTGGTATCACACATTGTTTTCTGGCTAAGGTTAATAAAAAGGATCTGAAGATTGTGATGAATAATCATCCCATATAGATATACACAGGGCCTGAAGCATGGCATACCCACTCAAAAGAACAGAAAAATTATCAAAATTATTTAATCTTTCCAAAATGTTTGTAAAATCTACTAAGACAGCATTTTTCAGTATGATCCACCGCAAGCTCAAAACTAACAGTGCAAAAACAAACAAGAGGACATAGTTTATGTATAGGCCTTTAGTACATATTGCAGGTTAATATGAAAGGGTGTGAAGGTTTTAATAGTCATTCTGTGTTGCTACCAGTTGTCTGTTGGTGGTTGAAATTGTAAGATGCTTGCAGCTCAGTTCCTTATGTTTGATGATGACTATAAGAGCTTAAAGGTATATTAGACCAACAGTATGTGCAGTCCTAGAGAAGCATTTATTTAGCTGCATAAATAAATAGTGTCAAACATCAAAGATTTCATTTTACACATTAAGCAGAATATTGTGTTGTGTTGTAGCTCCTTGTATTTTCAGAGAGTCTGTGAAAGAACATGATAATTTTTCCCTTTTGGGTTTAGGAACTGATTGCATTTTATATTACATACATGTTTTGTTTGTTTTGTTTTGTTTTCCTAGGTACTGCACAATGGACTTGTGATGGAAATGAATCATCCAACAGCTGGGAAGATAGCTGTTCCAGGTTAGATGTTTAATCCTCTTTTGCTAAATTTAATCCTACACGACATCCTGAGTGGTTCTGGAACTCAGCTGAGAACATGACACATCTTCACATTTCACTCAAATAAAAGTTTAACCAGACTGACACTTGTGCTCATAGTCACTCCAGTGGCAGAAAAATGGGTTAAAATATGTGTCAGAATAGCTTCTGGTTTCCATTGGTCAGTTGTCATAACATGAACATGAATTTGATAATATTTGCAAACTCCCACTGCTAGAAACGTCTACACAAATATGTGAATCTGTTTTTGATTTAGTTTGATTTTTCAAGTTACCCAGGCTTCTTTTAGTGATATTTCTGTTAAAAAAAAA
>VXBR01007738.1:97409-160624 GCA_013400215.1 Cisticola juncidis | reverse complement strand
AGAGGGGGGAAATTTGTACTGAAGACTTGATGAAATTCTGCCAAAATGAAGTCTTAAATAACTGTTTTGTACTTCCAAAGAATATAGAAGTATGTATGAAAGTAAGAAACTAGTCTCTCCTCTTTACAGCTTTAAATGGATCAGGAACCAGTATAGCTTTCCTTCCTTTCCTTCCATTAGACTTAGTTATGTAATGGAGTTAGGTTCAACCAGAGCCATTATGAACATATAGATTCTTGCAGTTGGTTTGGTTTTGATAATTGATCCTCATCTGATAACCTGTTAGCAATTGGGTCAATTTTTCTGCTTCTCTCTGCTTTTCTTTCTCCCCAGCCACATTGAGAATTGTTTCTTCCTTCATTCAAGGCACTATGTCATGTCTATTTTTTTAGAACTTGTCCCTACATTGGGATTTTCTGTGCCAGTTCCACCATCTCACACTGCATCCAGTTGTCATCAATTTCAGTTGACTTGAGCACATGTAGTGTTAAGAAGAATTAGACCCATAAAATTTTTCTTAATTTGTACATCCTGGAATCACACCGGGATGCAGAAAGAATTATTTGAAAGAAACCAGTACCATATTACATCATGTTTTCTTCATGAATAGAGGGTGTGTTTATGTGTGTGGATGTGTATGGTCCATATTTGCTCTATTACAGTTCACATTCCACATTTGGTCTTACTAGATTTGAATGTTTGGTTGACTATATTAAAAAATGCTTCTCTAATTTAGATGCACATATCTGGAAAGAGGAATTTTAAAAAAAAATTTCCTACAGAAAAGTAATCCTGGTTTATTTACCAAAAACGAAAGGACAAATAAAGGTTTTTGACTTAATTCTTTTTAAGAAGTAGAAATAAGAGCCTTACAGATGGTAGAGGAAATGTGTAAGGTTTTCATGTTGCATACAATTTATAATCTATCTTAGAGAAAGCAAATACTCCTTTAGGGGATAGCTTAAACTGCAAGAAGAGGAAAGAGATGAAAGGAATGTTCTAATGTCTGTCAGCAGTGATAGAATGTATTGCCAAGAGAGTGAGTTTTTACACAGGTAAGCCATAGTACTTCCCAAATCCTTAGTTATTTTTTATTTTATTAAACTAGTGACACTGCACTAAACTAAAATAAATCATCTTAGTCTCTAATGGTTTGCCATTTAGATGGACTTCTATGAAGAGTTTCTTGTATTGAAACAGATGGCTGAAATGATTATTGGATATCTGAGCAGGAAAAGTAGAATTCCTTCCTTTCCTGGCATGGGAGGATAAGGAGGGGAGAGACAGGGGAGGAGATGGAGACACTCATTCAGTGTGAGCAGAATGGATCTATGGATATCACTGGAAAGACAGCGCATTGCACTGTCCCAAAACTAAGGTGAATTTGGCTACTGTTGATCATAGGGTAGAAGTACCCTGGATTTGTCCTGCTCAAGGATATATCTGAAGAGTACAGGGAAAAATGTGTAAAGAAAGCCTACAGCAGATAATTTCTTCTCAATGACAGTTAAAAATGCTTGGGTTTTTTTTTAGTGTGGTTATATTTTAATACCTTGTATTTGGTAGAGAACAAGTTTTCTAAGCTCTCCGTTTCTGTCTCAGGATTGCTTATTAAAGGAAATTAAGTTATTAATGTGAATGTTGAAAGTGAATAAGATGAAAATGTTTTTCTTTAAAGAGACTAGGGAGATTCTAATCCCAAAATAAAAATAGATTGCAGTTATTTCTTAACCATATAAGCCAGATTTGAATATGTTCTTTAGTAATTGAATGGGACATCACACTTGAGGCTCTTGACAGAGGTCTGACTTTTGCTGCCAAGTAAAGTTGTGAGTGCAGTGACAGGCACTTATTAAGTGAAGCATGCTGGCAGATTTCAGCTCCAAGTATCACAGGTGGCCTCTGTGTCTAGCATATTGATTTGCAGTAGTCCTTCTGCAGGCATGTCCCCAGTTTGAGAGTCAATTCAATTCTGTGTATGAATCCTTCATTGTAGATTGTGCAGCTTGAAATGGAGAGATTTTGCTATTGACATTAGTATAGGCTACATTTTTAATGTTGGTCTTGGTATTAATACTCTTCCTTTGCTTAAGTATCTTTTGATACAGTTATTGAATTTGGTTCCTTCCTTACCTTTCCCCCTTGAGTTTTTTGTGATTCCCAGCTTAAGGTATACTGTGTGCTGTTAAGTGCATTATAGGGTACTGGTGAAAAGGGAGTGGGAGAAGTTGTACTACAAAGAACTTTTTTTTACTAGTTTTTCTTTTCAAAATTTATCATTATGGTAGCAAAGAAAGAGATCTTTTGATTATCTCTTGTTTCAAGTATTCACGAAAAATGTCTACGCACAAATACATTGCATTGCTGTTAGTAGTATCAAGATATCTCAGATTGAAGAATGAATGTGAAGAAGAGAGTTAATTGTCACTAAGAGTGATTCTATAAAAGATTGTGAGAGCATTCTGAAGAAAAATGTGGTTCTGTGGTAGTTCACTGATTTTATTAGGGTAATGTTTCACCTGTATAAGTCCATATATTCATGTCATTATGTTATTTTAGAACTGACATATACATACACTTGACATATCTTACATAGAATGTGCAAGACTGTGAGAGAGCCCTGCTTGAGTCATTCTTGCCAGAACTGGTTAATCTGATTGTAGGGCTGAACTAATCAATCTTTTCTGTTTCTGCACCTGAAGGTGAATAAATCGTTTTTAGTTCAGGGCAGTGCTCCAGAGATGATCAGAAGCTGGAGCACCTCAGCTGGAAATGTAGAGCCAGGGGAAAAGGCAGCCTCAGGGGAGCCTGTCAGAAGCCCTCCAGGACCTGTTGAAAGATTATCAATGTGAAAAACTGGGTTCTTCATAGTAGTGCATGGTGGAAGGATGACAGACAAAAGAGATTCAGCCTGTATGTCATGAAAATCTTTTTCATCATGACAGCAGCCAGGCAGTGGAGGAAGTTGCTCAGAGAGATCTGCATACTCTGTTCTTAGACATTTTCAAGGAGCAGCTAAGTAAAGCCAGGGGCAACCTGATCTGACCTAGGACATGACTCTGACCTTATCCAAGTAAGGGTGGAATCCTCCTGAAGTCCTTTCCAACTTTGATTATGTTCTTATTCTGTGATAATATTCGCATCTCTTCCTCAGCTCTGTTGTGCTTAGCCCTTTCCACAGAGATCTGAAGGAGAAATGGTACACTCTAATCAAATGAGAAATGTAGAGCACAGAAAATACTCTTGGAGACAAAAAAATAATATTTTATACAGTGCCAGATTGCAGATGATACTGGATGGCACAGAGACACTACAGATAAGTAAGGAGACAAAATTTTGAGAAGTTTTAACATCTGGGTTAGTCTTGAACTACTTTGCCAGCGAGTAATGAACTTTTACAAAGAGTGGTAGCATTTACAAAATGTGGATTTCTGGAAGCCACTGAGTATTCTGAGTGCTAGTATGGGCACATGTATGTAGTATGGTACTTCCAACCCATACTGATTACATAGAAAAAACTAATGGATGCAATACAATCTTTCCCAAACCTTTTCAATTACACTCCATGTATATGGTTTAGAAAACTCAGATAATAATACTCCCAGCTTCTGCATGATCTAGTCTCTAATGTTGACTTTTAAAGGTTGATGGTTGTTTTTTAAAGTCAAAACAGTATTTGTAATATTTTTTTAATGAAGAAACTACAGTGAATTCAGATGTCCCTAAGAAACGAGTGTTTTTAGAATTTGTTATCTAGCAGGAACCTTTGTGAACTAAGTTTCATTTCTGATGCCTTCCAAGCCTTAGCAAACTGGGGATTTGGATATAAGCCTAGACTTTGGAATCATCTCTGATCAAACAGGAAACAATATAACTGTAGAAATTGTGTAAATCACCTCTTCCAGACAAAACAAATATTCTTAGTTTTGATAATGTTTATTTTATATGTTCTTCTCATCCCCATTTCCTGAGTTGATAAACACAATACCTGTCCTTTGGCCCATGATGTGCATCAAGGATGACTTTATTGCTCAGAAAGGCCAATTTCATACCTGGCTTCATAATTTCCTTCTGTGCTCTTGAGATAAAGTGTCTGGGGGACTACTCCAAGCTCAGTTAGGAAAAATAGTGCAGGATTCCTCCTTGACATAGATTTCTTGGACTGAATTCAGGCAAGTTAAGTTAATTAATCAACCCTCTCAGGAGAAATGTCCCTTTTTCCAGTCTTCTCCTGTCACTGTGCATTACAAATATACTACTGAAACAGGAAGGATTTTTTTTTCAGAGGTAGGCTTTTCCTGTTGTATGATTCATTAAATGTGTCATAGTTCCATGGAGACTAATTGCTATCAATCTCTTAGAAGAATGGTTTAAAAAAATAAGACAAAGAGGCAAGAAATCTAATAGGACTTCCCTATTCTACCACAGATTTCTTCCTTAACCTTGGACAAATCACTTTGTGTCTTACCAAAGTAATTGTTTGCAGTTTTTTGGATCTTGATTAATAATTGAAAACTACTTTGATTCCTCAGGGAAGGAATTTCTTGGGAAAACTCTGTTATTTAAGATATTTATTTCTATTTGTTATGTATGTATTTATACCTGTTTTCTTCATGTATTTGGAAGACTAGTTGTGGGCCTGACATTGGTCTGAACTTAGGCTTCAGGCTATGCCACTGTTTGTGCGAAAGGCAGACGAGCAACTTTCTCACGTTAGTCTAAGAAATCTAAAGGAGGAATTCAAACAAATCTTGGGAAGTGAGAAACCATCTGCAGGTGGTGTTTTTTCCAACATGTTTACTGGAAAGAAATGTTTACAAAAGGGTGTAGATGCTGAATAACCAATCATGCTCTTTGTACTGAACTACTCTATAAAAGTAGAATTTAGAAGAATAAAGTTGGCTCTCATCTTTACCATCATAGAGAGTCATGTTGTTATTCCTGTGCCATCTGAAATCCATAAACTAGTTATAGTTAAGGAAGCAACGGTGATGTGTTTTTGGTCAGAGCATTTCAATACAGGCAGCAAATAGGGCTGTTAGTGATACATGCTATATTTTTTGACCATTTAATCTAAGTGTAGTGGAGGAAGCTTCAGTAGAACCAGATATAAAGCAGAGAAACATGACTTCCACATGGAGGAAGTTTGCAGGAAATTAAGGAAATCTGTACTCCAATCCATTATTTCCTGCTGCTAGGAGATCATTCAATGTAAGAACAACAACAGCATGAAAAATCTCAACAATTTTTTCAAGATCCTTTGCTTGAACTTCTGATCCTGTCTGCTTCTCATCAGGTGTTCTTTCGTGTGTGTGTGTCTGTGTGTGTGCGTGCATGCGTGTGCATAACCAGTGTTGATTGAAAAATTTTAATTTCACTTCACTATTTATGGTACATTGGAGACAAACAGCTTCACCAGCATTACTGTTACTTCATTTACTTTTTTTAGTGATCAGGACTGACTATTTATGTCTTTTACATTCACAGAGCTGATTTAAGTTTTGAGGAGTCCATGAACCTTACAGGAACTTACACAAATAATGTATGACATCTCACCTAGCTGTCCTCATAATACTTTAAAAAATTTAATAAATATATAAACATTATATTCATACTGATTGCAAAGACAGAAACGAGATGGTGGGAATGGCCAGGAATATGTTATTGGCTTCTTGATTATGTAGAAAAACCAGCACATCTTTTTAATGAATGATGCTTTAATTTGGAGTCTTTTAAGAATCATTTTGAAGTAAAACATTAAAAAAAACCCTTTTAATGTTTTTGCTCCTCTGTCATATATTTCCACAATATTTCTCTACCATGTATTTTAAAATTTGTTATACCTTCTGAAATGGTCTTAGTGCCACAGTTAATACTTTAAAAGTTTTTTTAGGAAGAAAAGGCAGCTGTTCCTTATCTAGTTATGGGACTTCAGCTGTTGGAGGGAAGACTTTTCCGTCAGTCTAAAAGTAACTGAGTAGCAGTACTGACTGGGACCAGTACTGACTGTGTCACACAAGCAATGGCTCTCCAGAACTGCTGTTCAAGGTCTCTGAGCCAGACTCTTCTTCTCATCAGACCCTAGGTTTCTTTGTTGGTCCTTAGGATCTGGCAAAGTTATTTTTCTTGCATCGTGTATTTTTTTTTCCAGGATCTGGCACGGCTATATAGGGAGGAAAAATAAAAATTTTTCAGAGGAAAAGTGGGGACATTTTTGTGCTCTATAGATAATAAGTGAAGTTGTGGTTGAAGTATTGAATGTTCTAGTTCCAGCAGAATATTTTCTTTATATTTTCCTGCATGTGTCCTAAGCTATACTAGGATTTTCTTTAAACTGGACATAATTCTGCCGGAGAGTTTACTCCAGAGTAACTCGTTGCTGTCACATGGTGGGGGCAGGGAGGGTGTCAAAGCTGAAGCATTGACTGAACAGCCAAATAAACTAATAAACTTCCCACCAATGCCATTGTCCTAGAATTTGACTCTGTCTGAAATGATGTGTTTTTTTCTTCTGTATGAATGTTTTTCCCACTTCTTTCTTTATAAATAACAATAACTTAGAAAGTAGTTTCTTAACCCTCACTGTAACAAGCACAGCCAGGTGCTCACATAGTTCAGGGTGTGTGATTATAAAGATATGTCTGCATGCCTCGAGTGTGTTGTAAAACAGCCAAATTGCTTCAACACCCATAAATTTTTCATATATCTTTATGATCTTTAATAATTACTGGATAAGAAAAGGAATCTACTGTCAGTTAAGAAAGAGTTGGTTTCATTAAATGTAAAAATATGTTTTAAACATTTAGACAATTTTACTTAATCCCTAGGACACTGAGTAGACTAATTCTCATTTGTGTTTCTTCCATATCATTTTGACCCAAGCCCTGCCTTCCCATCAATGGTAAGAGTGATTGGACTTAGCCTGTTTTCTGTGAATCTAGACTGAACAATTTTGTGGTCAGGACTGGCCGTTAGCTCAAGTGTTTTGCCTTTTTGTCACATTGACCATAGGATGTCATCAATTTAACTCTTTCACATATGTTTGACTATAGTTTGTCTTTTTCAGAAGTCCTCAAGAGATGGAAAATTCGCCAAACATCTACATCTGTCTTTAAAGGCCTGATTAATTTAATTGTTAAAAAAATATATGATCTCCAGTTTAATAGAGAAACTGTACTCTTTTGTATCTTTCATGAGGTTTAAATGCTTTTTTTACCATGAAAGCACTTCCATGACCAAAGATTTATCTAGATAACTTCTTGACAAACTATGCAGGGTAAATAGCCCATATCTTTTCAGGTCCTTTGTGTAAACACAGTGCAGTTACAGTTTTGTAACTCTTTTTAATTGAAGTCTGTGTACTGTGTATATACAGGAAAAACTGCAGTTGTGTAGAGTGCATCACAAACTTCCTGACTGACTTTGGGAATGTCTCTTAGCCCATGAAGTTATGTTTCTCACTTCTTCATACAAAAGATTGGGATAATAGAACTCACAATTAATTACATTTTTTCCCAAATTGTAATATTTATATTTTGTGAAAATTGATGCTATTTTTCCTTGTAGTTTATGAAAATAATCATTGGATAGAAATAAGGGGCAAAATAAGGCTTATACAGTTAACTTGGCTGTTCAGTTGATTAAGAGCCAGCCACCAGTACATAGTGGGTACCAGTTGTACGTTAGTAAATTTATCTATAGCTCCTGAAGTAGGGAATATTTAAGTCCTTTTAGTCACTGTAGAACTTGAAATTATTTTTGCTCCTCTTCCTTGTGCTTACCATTCTTTCTAGTAAAGTCCAGTTCAGAAATTAATGCCATATTGCATCAGAATCAAAACCTGGTGATTTTAACCTGAGTCTTGGATGTTCTAACAGATGCCTTAATTTGGACTATCAAAAATAAAGCCTTGCTGCCACCTCTTTTTCCCTCTGCCATTTTGCTAACTATTCTGGAGATCTCTTGTGATTTCTGGGAGAGAAGGAAATTCCAAGAATTTTTCCAAATATTTTATGACTAGGCGTTCCATTTATTTCTTTTACTGGACTATTATTTACCTGCTATCAGCCACCAATTTGGATTCAAATGTTGACTTTTTTTTTACTAAACATAAACTTTTTTTTAGGCAAATAAAACTAGCTTGTCAATCCTAACACAGTGTGTAAAAGGTTTAAACCAAGACAGAATAGGTGTGAACCAGTTTAATCCAGGGTCTGTTGAAACACTAGGGATTGGGTTGAGACTGGATCAGAAAAATCTTCCTGACACAGATCTGTTAAAGTATAGAACAGAATTGCCTAAGAAAACACAGAATACTTGTTTGTTTGGCTCTCTGAAACTAGACTGAACAGAGAAAATAAAAGCAGATTACCCATATAAAAGCAAATAAATGATCTATTAAATGGAATTTATAACTTAATGAATTTTAAAATCTAATGTGATTTCATTGCTTTGAATTAAAGTTATTTAGAGATTGTGCCTTTAGCAGGACAAAAAAAAATTTATTTATATGTAACTGGAGTTTTCCTCATCGGTTTTCAACTAGATGCAGAGATGAAATGAAGCAGAAGTTTGCAGATTAGAACAAGCTTTTTAATATTCTTTGCAGGCTGTTTATAGAAACATCACATGGAACAGGAAATCAGGCCCATTTGTGAAAAAAAAGGCAGTACAATTTATAAACATGTGGGGCAAAACAAAGTTTGAAGGCTGATGAGGCACAAATACCCAATTCCAATCATCCAGTTTATACAACACACAACTTCATAAAAACATCTGCTATTTCAAGTCCATACACAGATATGCAAGTTTGCATAGACTCATAGCAATTGAATAGTATTCTAAAGAAATCACAAGATTAGTGCTAAAAAATTTAGCGGCATTGTTTTGATTATGAGATAGACCCCCTATGAGTGAATCTATGATGAAAACTCTCCTGTAATTGGAAACATTCTAGTTTTCATATTTTTTCATACATAGGGGGATGGAAAATATAAAAAGTGACACATATGATTGTCTTGGTAGCATTTACCATTGGTAACTTCTGAAAAGGTGACACGAAGGACTTGTGTTGTAGATCCTGAAAGGAAAATTTTACTTTCTGACTTCCTCTCTACTCACAAATCAATGTCCCCACTGTATAATGTAGTAGTTGCTTTATCTCAAAACTGAATGTAGAGTTTAATAGCGTACTTTTCTACTCCTCATTTTTGCTTAGATTTCCTGAGGAAAAAACCTTCAGAAATGCTGACCTGTATTTTTGCTCCTTGTAGATTCAGGTACCACGCTCTAGCTTTTACTGCCTCTAAAAGTGTTGTGAGCATACATGGGTAAAGTGTAGCTTTGACATGGCTGCATGGCAATGTTAGATTGCAAGAGACTACTTTAACATATTCTTCAAGCACTTTTGTAAGGATGACAGTGTAGAGAAACCTACTGGAGGAAAACAAGATAAATTGGAGGAGTAGCTCAGAATTTGAAAGAAAACCCTTGGTGTCTTCCAGTTAAGCCATTCACCTACTAAGAGTTATTATTCTGACAGATTTTAAGCGTTTCAAAATGTTAGCTAGTGTGGTGATACCTTGGAATCTTCCTTCCAGTTGACCTCAGAAAGAAAGCAATACCTTGTTTACTACTTTAATATGACTTTCAGATTCTCACTGCTAGAAATTCACCACTTCAAAATATCACCCACCAACAATATTCGTGAAGCAATGTTACCATTTCCATGAATTTGAATTTAATTTTTTACTTTTATATTTTTTGTATTTGTTGTTTTGATTTGGGATTTTTTTACATGCAAGAAGTTTTTACTCGCTGTATTTTGAGGCATAGCATATACTTCTCATTTTCAGGTATATTCATAGATTGATATTGTTTTCCCCAAGTGTACACAGACATGAACCAAAATGCTTCATTGATTTTATTTAGAAGTCTTAAGTCTTCTGTTACTCTTGGAATTTAATCTTATGCTGAGTACCAGTCACAATGAAATATAACAATATACTTCAATACCATAATTATCCATTACACTTGTATTTCACATGTGAATATATTATAAACTCTTCTACAGTTGACAACTCAAGTAGGTTGTTTGGTGTTAAACTGTAGAGAGAGAAGAATTAGGTCATTAGTGCATATAATTTATAGGTAGAGGTGATTCAGAAAATTCAGAAATCTGAATATTTTTTGTCTAGCATATAAACATTTTTCTTTTTATATTTTTTTATACAAAATCTTGTATAAAGAAAATTATTGTAATTGAAAACAAAGTTGATCCTTGGTATCATACTGAATTTTCACCTGCTCGCCTTTGAACAATATTTATGGGTAATTTTACTTATCTCTGATATCCAGGAGAAATAATTTGAAAGCCAGGAAAAAAAAGTTATTTATTTATAATACAGATTTCAAATTATGTGTGTACGTATTATGTACATTCAGGGAACTTACATCAGATGCTCTGATGATTTGTTGTGAATGCATTGTTGATATTTAATGCCTTAGTAAATTGTGGATAATTTTTAAACTCAGGATGAATAAATTAAACAAATATTTTTTCATTTGCAATAAGATGTCCTCAGTAAAAGTTCTCTGCTCCTTTTTGAAGACTCTGTTTGGAGCTTTGTCATACAGTTTTACTAAATTTACTCTGAATAATCAGCCAAAATGTACTGTAAAATAGGGAACCTAATATATGCAAAACAAAAAGAAAGATTCTAATCCATGGTACCCTTTGTAATAAAGTGAGTGATAATTATGCAGAAATATTAAAAGGATCCATTTGTAGAGGCTTTTTAAAAAACCAAGATATAAGATTGAAAGCTCGAGCATATTTCTGTCTTCTAGTGCTTAATGTCTTTACCAGAAGAGTGTTTAGTAGTTAATGATTAAGTTTTATATTTGAAAAATGTAATCATTACCATCTCCTATCTTGTAAGAAGAAAGAAGTCCTGCTCCTAGTAACCAGGACATTCGAACCCCACTTTGGGGAGGAAGGACAATGTTTTGGTTTGCTCATCATTCTGGGATAATAGCTGATTTCTACTTGCAGCTTTTAGCTAGTTAACTTACAATACCAACCCAAAGACACCAATTCAGGCAGGAATTTGATTATATTCAATTCCAGAGTTATTTCTGGGTGCAGATGTCATTGGTTTATAGCTCAGCCTTTGAAAGACTTATGGCTTTTAATAATAGATTGGTTTCTTCCACAGATCTTGTATTTCCAGTCTTTCCTAAATACTGAAACTGGAAAATAATGAGACATACCGGTAGAGAAAACAATTTTGCCTTGAATTCAAAGATACAATGAATACAATATTCACTCACAAGTGGTTTTCTTCCACTGGTAACATTCAGCTTACAATAAAACCCCAGGTGATCAAATAGATTTACATCTAGGTAGCTGTAAGAGAACTATATAATAGGAAAAAATGCAAATTACTAAGATATGCACCAGAGAACACTCTTACATAACCACTTGCCATACAGGATATGACATAAATTATATTTTCTAATACTATTGAATCTATTTCAAAAAAAAAAAAAGACAGATAATATAGCCAATTATTTTTTCTTTCTTTTGTACTTCTGTTTCAAAGGCTTAAAGGATGGATTTAAGCCATACGTATTGGGCATGGTGGTTGTGTTATCTATATGATACTGAAATTCATCTTTTCTGTGTGAAAAAGTAGGTAAGTTTAAATTCTGGGGTTTTTTCTATATTTTTCTTATATTCTGTATTACAGTTTACAGCCTCCACATCGACCCTTTGGCACATTTTTTTTTTCAGTAATTTAGTTTGTCTCAGACATCTGTAACACAGACACATACACTCTCTGTATATTGTATACTAAAGGAGATCCTGCACAACAGGATATGCTGAGAGTGACATTTACATTGTCCATTTGGATTAGAAGGAATTAAGTAATTTAACATGAAGGTGTGTTTTCCTTCCTTTATTGTGTAGACTAACACTAACATATGTGCACTTGGTGAAGGCCAGGCTGAATGGCAGGGTTCAAAGGGTTGCAAGGAACAGGTTATATCTCTAAGGTGGCCAGCTACTAGTGGTTCCTCAGGGCTCAATTCTAGGATCAGTTTTGTTCAGTCTTTTTGCCAGTGATCTCAAGGTTGCAGTTGATGCACATGGAGTAAATTTAGTGGTTCCACCTAACTAGGATGTGCTGCCAACTCTACTGTGGGACAAAAGGCCTTGCAGAGGGATCTGGAGAGATTGGAGCATTGTGAAATCATCAATGACATGAAACAGAACAAGAGTGACCAGATGCCAGATTCTGCAACTGGGGTGAAGTAGACCCAGTCTGAACTGGGAGAGGAGTGGCTGGAGAGCAGCCCTGCAGAAGGGGGTTTGGGAGTGCTGGTTGGCAGGAAGCTCAGTGGGATCAGCTGTGTGTGTGCCCTGGCAGCCAAGGGGGCAAACCTCATCCCGGGGTGCATCAAAGACAGCATCACCAGGCAGCCAAGAGAGGTGATTATCCTGCTGAATTCTGCACTGGTGCAGCCTCACCTTGAGGACTGTGAGCAGTTCTGGGCCCCACCATTTCAAAAGGATGTGAAGGTACTTGAACGTGTCCTGAGAAAGGCACCAAAGCAGGGGAAGGGGCTGGCAGGAGTGTGCTCTGGGGGGCGGCTGAGGGCTCTGGGCTTGTCTGGTTTGGAGAGGAGGAGGCTGAGGGGTGACCTCACTGCTCCCTACAGCTTCCTGAGGAGGGGAAATAGACAGGGAGGTGCTGAGCACTTCTCGGCCTCACAGTGACAGTACATGTGGGAAAACCTGAAATCTGCATCCATCAGGGGAAGTTCACATGTGACATGAGGAAACTTTTCTTTACCCAGAAGATGGTCAAACCCTGAAAAAATGCTTCCTGGAGAAATGGTCAGTGCTCCATGCCAGTCAGTGCTGAAGAGGCTTTTGGGCACTGCCCTTAAAGCTGTGCTTTAACTTTTATCAGCTCTGAAGTTCCAGGCAGTAGGACTAGATTGTCACTGTAGGTCCCTTCTAATCGGATTATATTCAATTCCATTTTTACTCCAATCCTTTCTGTTCTTCTTCCAAAAGCAGGACGTTCTCATCAAATGAATTGTTGCCAACCCCTGGAAGCCCCTCTTGAGGCCTGCCCTGGGAACCTAGAAAGCTTCATTCAGCGGATGAGGGGCATAAGGAAGAGGGATAAGGATGAGGGGCATGTGGAACATGACCAGCAGTACATGGCCAAAATGGCCCAAAGGAGCTCTGACAACAATCTGTGATCAGTGCTGCAGAGGAAGATATATCCCAGGAAAATAAATCCCAGGAACACTTTCTAGTCCACCATGGGCAAAGAAAAGTGTCATTCTCTCCTAGGCTGCAGGGCATGAGAGGCCATCTTCATGGGGCAAGAGCAGCAGGCAGCCATTGAGCCAAAAGGGACTGAAGGAGCCCTGATCAGTGCTAATCTGCTCTAAGGAAAGAGTCCTTCCTGATCCCAGTGCTGGCTATTGATTGGCTATTTCCTGGATGGCAAGCTCTGCAGTGATCCTCAAGAACGTGTTCCCTTGGTCTTCCCACTACTATCAAGCTGAAAAGGCCTGACAACCTTGGGCACCTCCAGGGATTAGTGGGTCATCTCATTTCCTGAGGGGCTTGTCATCTGATGAAGATGGCTGAAGATGATTGTCACAAACTGGGAATTTAGCTCCCTGCTGCTATTGCCATTGCATCCCCTTGTGCCACTAAAACTAGCCGCACAGCTCCTATGCTTAACACAACCACTAGCCATGCTTATAAAGTACGTAAAACACCCTTCAGCCATGGGGTAAAACATTAGGGTTAATTTCTCCCTTTAACCTTTCTAAGAGTTATTTGCCTATCCTGTATAACAGGAAGATGTTCAAGTGTTAGCTATAAGCCTGACAAATCTTTTTTTTTTTGCCTTTAGTATTTAAGATTTGAAGTAAGGAAAGACCAAGGAAGGTATTGTTCTTGTCATTTTATACCTTGGTGCCAAAATTAGTACACAGACTAAATTTCAGACTATGTAAATAAGGGCATTTACATCATATAAAAATATTTTTTATTGTAGTGATACCAGAGATGAAAGGCAGGGGTTTGGTTCCCTGGACATGCAGGGGTAAAGAGCATGCATGATTTCCCACCAATTCACCAATGAGCATTTGCCACTACACTGTTTATGATGAGGTCGCTGTCTTGTAAAGAAGTCCCAAATGTTTTGTGTTCTTTACCATATTTTTTCTTTACTCCAATAGCTCTTTTTCTTCCTTGGTCTTAATAATTTGTCTCTTTCTTAAAAGTGATGGTAGGCCTCCAAGCATTTGTATTGCTTCTTCCAATTGTCATTTTCTTCTGTAGGCTGTAAGTCAGGGGCTTAGTTTTTGCCTGCATTCACTCCAGAGGGAAATTATCTTTCTTGAACCTGAAAAATGAGAAATGTCCATAGTTGTACAGATGAGCTCTCATCAGGGCTTTGCACAATGCCTGCTTTTCCTATGGAAATATCTTGCTTGACACACAAGAATGTATTTGCTTGCATCACATTCATAACTTACAGTCATCCTGTGATCTATTCATGTCTCTGGGAATATTTTCCAACTCTGATAGTTCTAAAGTGGAGCAGAAACTCATGACACTCCACCTGACATGGAAGTACCTATTTCTACCCTTCATTCCTCATACAAAGAGCATTTATTGATGTAGATGTCTCTTCTGTCAGAGCTTCAGCTGGTGGGGAGGATGGGGGCTGTAGAACTATACCATGAGACAGAGCTTCTTCTGCCTTATGAATGCCATTAAAACCAGAATATGATGTGGACAAGGAAACCTACATTTCTTCACGGTTTTCTGAAATCTAAATTCAAAGGATCTGACCATGAACTTCCCTGTTTCCTGCATTTGATGACAGCAAAGCATGAAAAATGGAGCTTGAGAGATGCTTTAATGAGGCATCTACCCATCAGTACCTTGCTGGAGTCAGTTCCATGCAGTCACAACCAGCAGATCCAGCCCTCCACTAGACAGCTAAAGTTGTGAGGCAGTTAGACTAGATCATACCGTATGTCCCTTCCAACTCAACTATCCCATTTTGTTCTATTCTATTTTGAAAACCTCTTCATTTACATCTTCCTTAGACCTTCTGTCCACTTGTGTGTCTACCCACCTCTCTCAAAACTTATTTTCTAGCAAGAAAGGCCTTTTTATTTAATCCGCTTAATTCTACCCTTCCCTTCCAGCCAATCATTAGTATTATGGATATATTCCAGAGACCATATTAGATGGGCACCTGATAACAAGACAGCCTTTATGAAGTTTCTGTTTCATATTGGTTCTCTGATTTACACTGGGAATGTCTCCCTGAACTATGGAAGGCTCTGTTCCAGGCTTTTTCATAGAGACAAAATGCATTATTCTCTCTCACAGTCATGGTGTGTCCAAGACCATCAGAGGTTAAGAAACTGGGTTTGTTTGGCAGATGTTTCTTGTTATTCTGTCAATTAAGTCAACAATAGGTATTCATAATCCTGGGGAGGCTTGGAGGTCATAGAAATTACAGGGCAGGCAGAATAGCTAATGCACAAATAGCTGAAAAAGAAAGCGATCTTTTGGGGATTTCCCCCCCCACTCCTTTTATTCTGCTTGTCCTAGGGCTGTCATCAGTCAGAGACATTGTACATTGGCTTCACCCCTTGCTTCTGGCTGCAGTGTTCAAGGTCCTGAATGGAAAAACCTCTGTTTTATTGTTTCAGGGAAGATACTCTTCTACAGTTTGTCTTACACTCAGTTTTTGGTGCTTTGTGTAAGTGTTAAAACATTTTTCTCAGCAACTAGTTTAAAATAAATTGTTGGATACTTCTTAAGAGAGAGTGGGGAGCCACCGTGTAATAAAGACAGCAGTTACTGTGAGGCAGCATGTGGTATAGAGAAGTCATCTATTACTTTACCAGTATAGAGAAACTCATTAAATTCCTATTTTCTAGTCTTCTCAAAAGTTTATCCTTGCTGAGCAAGACATGGAGCTAGCACAGAGAGTCACTGACTTTAGGAGGAAAAGGATGTGGATATGGAGAAGTTACCAAAGAGCTAGTCTGTGTGCTTTGTGGCTAGGATGCTAATGGCAATTGAATGACCTCTGCAAGTAGTGTAATAGACTTCTCAGATGTGGGGCACTCTCTGTAAGAGAGCGGGGCTCTCTCATCTTCACTCTCTGTAAGGAACAGTAGAGCGGGGCTCTCTCATCTTCACTCTCTGTAAGGAACAGTGTGATACAATAGTCAGCCAGGTGACACCGATGACAAGAATAAAGCATCACTGAAAGACAAAACAGGAGCCTTAAAGAGAGAAAAGAAGCAGCCATGAGGCAATGAACAGCCATGAGACTTTAAGTCCACTAATAAAGCTGAATTCCCTTATAAAATATCCTTACTCAAGCATAACAGTACTAGTATATAGTGAACAAAGCATTGGCTGGGGAGTGTAATGATGAGAAAAGTGTAATAAAACATTGCTACTACCACTTCTGTTGAAAAAGAGAAGTGAATGAGACATAGTTCGTATAAATAACACCTAAAACATCATAGCAGCTAGTAAAAGTATTTGATACCGTACAAGGAATGTGACTGTATTTTTATCTGAACCCGAGAAATATAAGGGGCAATATATGCCTGCCTCACAGTCACATAATCTGGCATCCACATGTACTTTTGGAGATACAAAAGATCATTTAATGAGAGACAGAAACATTTATGGGGCAATTGATTCCAACACATAGGGGATAATGCTGAAAGAAAAAGGTAAATTGCTTCAAATGGCAAGGGCAGCTGAACTGTCTAGCAAGGGAATCAAGACAGTTATCCACACAGAATAAGGACAAACTAAAGGAAATTCAGAAACAGGACAGAGGCAGACTGGACAGGAATGCAAGTGTTGTGTAGAAGGGTATGTACTAAGTGAAACAATACGCAAGACAGTACTAACTCTGTCTGGTTCCCAGCAAAAACATGGAAAAAACAGACAGCATAGCAAGACTTTCTGTCCAGTGTATTGGAGCTCAGGAAATAGAGGAAGTGGTAATAGGTAAGGAGGACATAGAGATTACAGTTTAAAAAAAGATTCTGGTTGTCTTGCATGAGTCCAGATAAATCAGATGCACAGAAGAATGCAGAAGAATGATGTCAGCCTGTTTATTTTCAGAACTCTTCCATTAGGTCTTAATGAGTTGACTTCAGTTGGATGGTGAAGCCATCAGCAGCCTAATCCTACCAAACTGGATGACTTTAATCAGGAGAATTAGAATTCATGATGGAGGTATTTGAAGCCAAAGAGCAAATGCAGCCTGTTGTTGCAGGGGTTGTTACATACACAAGATATTAATTTCCTGAGCATGGTAGAGGAGAGAGTGTTCTCTGTGCATGTTCTCCTTTCCAGAAAATGTAAGGTTATAATTCAGGGAATCAGATACACAAAAATGAAGTGGGAGTCAGAAATAAGCCTCAATGCAGTGAGACGACTAAAATTCAGTTTTCGATAATGGCAGAATAATAACAAATAGTTGATACCTCTACAAGAATTTGAATTATTATGTCTATTGAAACTTTCAGAGAATTACTCAGATGCCTAATTTTTAAGGAAAATTTGTAGTAAACTGAGGATCTTCTTTTAGCCAAACCGCAAAACATATAATTATATATATGTATGTCAGCACTAATATACACTAGATTCTATAAGCTGTCATCTATTTAACACCTCTGTTCATCAGGCTAAGACTTTTATCACTCTGTGATTTGAGCCATGTGACAACAGTGACTACACCTTTTGGAAGATAATGGCCTGGTGTAAATGCTTTTGACCTGTGCCCAACTACTGAGGTGTTGCAATGTAAATTGAAGATGGGAAGGATTCCCAAAAATGTTGCTTAAGGCTGATGACAGAACTATTAAAAATTAATGATCTGACAAAAGAGACAATGTCACTATGTAATAAGCAAAATATGAAGTTAAATGTAGACGTGCTGAACTTCAGCAAAACTGTTTTCTCTGCTGACATCTGGAGAGATGTCAGCAAGACCCTGGAAAAGTCAGTGCAATTAGGAAAGCACTCAAAATGAAAGCAGTCCAATGTCTATTAGATATAGTGATTTTTTTCAGGAATTACCCAAGGTCTTTAAAACAATGAGGAGGTACTGGTCCTAAGACTCTATAGGGTAGCTAAAGCAAAATTACTTTGTTCTGAAGGAGCTTAGGCACAGTGCTAATGCACACTAAGCAGCCCAGAACATGTACTGAAGACAAGAAATAAAAAGGAAATGCAAAGCCATGCTTTCTGAAATGCAGTTCCCTCAATTCACCTTTCAGCATTAGCTCAAAATCTGCTAGAAGGAACTGGACAAAACTGTGAGTTTGTACTCGGGTTTGTTTCTTCATAAAACTTTAGCAGTATAATATGAAAATAAGGCACTTCCCAAGAAAATCCCTGCATATGATAGATGCATTCAACAAGGCATGCCCTCCAGAATTCTAGACATGATTTTATATGACAAAAACTGCATCTCTAATGGTGGGCGTCACGCAGCCCCCTGAAGACCTGGCAGTAGTGAATCACCTTTTGTACTAACCATGGCAGTCTGAAGGGGCACTTATCACAGGAAGTTACTCTGTTTTAGTCTGTGAGGGATATATTGTATATGCATAATAGATTTTTTTTAAAGGGACCTACCAGCAATCGTAGATTTAGAGAGCATACTGTAGTGTGCCTGAAATATACTTCAGACTACTAATATAGATCTCAATGAAATGTCAATAAAACCAGGAGACAAGCTTTCTGCTGCAGTTGCTTTAAGGCTTCTTGGAGGACATGTAAGCAAAGACTGTAACAGGAGCTAGGGCATATGTGAAAGCATATTTTGCAAAGCCTGAAGTACCAGACTTTCTGAAAACTTAGGATACCTGGCAATAGGCTTCAAAATCAGCTCAAAATAGGCCACATTATCCTGGATGCTCAAAGAGCAACAGGAGAGTCAATCTGGCAATGAAGAGCTTGTGAGCAAGAACAGTAGTGAGTAGTTCTAACTTTGCATTGTTCAGCTTTCACATTTCTGCATCTCTTTCCCTTCACTCTATACATCTCCCTTTCTGATTTGTACCTTGATACAGATAAACCAAGTCTACTGTGCAAAAAGGAAACAATAGACTGTGCAATGAACTAGTAAAAAATCAGTAAAATGTTGGTCATTTGATACCATTGTGTACAGGTCTGGTTCAGCCGTCAAAAATCCACTTGCAGCAATAATAGAAACTAAAGGCTGATGTTACTAGCAGGGGGAAATCTGAAGATAGTACCCCACAAAATAAAAAATCCAAATCAAAATAAATAAGTGATATAAAGGGAAGTAAAAAAAAAGAAATTACTATACTCTTGATGCCAACAGAAGCTCAAAGTCTCATTTCTTTCAAAAAATGTTATAGTTTGCTTGAAGGAAAAGTAAAATAAAAATACATATGGCCATGGCAATGGCAATATTTAGTTATAGTCTTGATTCACTGAGTTTCAGCAGAACTATTCTGAAGGTGTTCTGTGGTCAGTATAGCTGTAGCTGCAGGAGGACACAGCACTGGTGTGGTGAAAATGTTCCCACCATTCCATTACAATGTACCTGTAAGCAGTTTATAGAGTCTTAAATAACACTAGGAAAAAAATATCTTTAAAAACACTTCAGATTTGTTTCTACTTATTTGCTGTATCCTTTGCAACATCAGGATAAAATACAAGAAGTGAAAATCATTCCTCCCTTTTGATGTCAAACGCTGTGCTTGAGAGGGGAAATGCAGCCTTCCAGGAAGGTGTCTGACCTGGCAGGTTCGTTCTGTTGCTCCTCAATACTCTGAGAAAGCGTGTGGTATGTACTTTACACAGGTTAAGTAAAGTTTTGTGTTCTGAACCTCACTCTGGAAAAGAAGTCTTTTATTAGGCAGCTGCCTGGAATCAACTTAAAATGGAAAAATGAGAAAGCTTGAGAGATTTTAGACTCTCTGAGTAGGTAATTTCTTGCTGTTTGACACAGTTACACTTACGCAGAGATAAACTTTTCTGAAATTTTAGGCTACATTTTAACATGCATATGTTTCTTAGAGTGAGAACTTTACCATGGCTAAAATCCTTCTCCCAGAGATGAGAAACTGTCCTTGCAAAACTTGTCAGAGAGTGGTTTTGTCACAGTCATCTCAGGACTGAAACTCCTTGTTGAGCAAAAGCCTCGAAGTATCATGACTGTTAGCCCACTCTGGATTTAAGAGTAGTTATGGATACCTTTGGTTGTGTCATGGAGAACTTCAGCCCCATAAGTGAGCAGCACTCTCCTGCTCTCAGGGTGTTTTCCTCAGCTCTCCAGACCTTTTGCTTCCTTGTCAAATGGCAACATCTCACTAACAGCACCACAGCTGTGCACTGACAAGCAGATTGGGGTTCAAATCAGACCTCTTGGGAGGGTGCTGGTGTGTATTCTCTTCCTATGAAACTTCATGAGACTTGTGGGACCTTTTATTTTTGTCTGTACTTTATACAGACTGCCTGCATATTCTTATTGTGTTAGACATTGTATTTGGATACGAATGTTTAACTACAGCTATAACATACTGTTAGATGTGGAGAACTTGGCAGATGATACAAGAAGAATGTGCAGATTAAAATATATTAAAAATATTCTGAAAATTGGAAAAAAAAATCAGCTAGTCAAGCAGTCTGCAAGGGAGTATGGTGAAACTATCATTTGGGACTTGGAAGAGTAGACTGGACAAAGCAGTAACAAGCAAACCTTTTAAAAAGAGGAATAACAATTGGAAGTAATTTTCAGTGGTGGGAGAGCAGAGCATAAGTGATTTCTTAGACCTTTTTTTAAAGACCTTATTATCTTAAATTATTTCTTTGAAAGGTTTCTTCCCTGCTTTAATGTAATGAATTCCATAGCAATGATGATTAAGTACTTAGGGACTTTTACCAGGGATTCTTTAGAAGAGATGATGAATGATTATTGGCTTCAGTTGCTAATTGACACAATAATCTGTGCCAAGGGATTCCTCTCTAGTTTTGAAACTATATGCTAAAATGAGAAGAGAATTGATTTGTTAGATAACACACTGATGTTGAGATTAATTGAAGCATGATGAGGACTCATGCCTCTCCTTGTTTTCTTAGGAAATGGTATACATCTTGTCTTTATGGTTTTGTTTCTTGTAATTTGTGATAAAAAAGATGTGCAATTTTAACATACAACCTATGGCAATTACTTTAAGCTGGAGCTTCAGTATGCCAAAAAAGAAAAAAACTATCAAAATAGTCCTATGGATAGTTTGAATGTGTTAGTTTTTCTTAAAAAGGAGAAAAAGCACAAACAGACCAGGTTTACCCAGCTACCTGTTCTATAGAATCACAAATTTTCACGCTGAAGAGGTCAGGCAGATTTATGGAATTAAACAGGGCCTCAGGACATGTAACATGATTGTGAGCTAGTCCGCCACTCATTTGTGCCAAGTAAATTTTGGAAATGATTCTCCTTTGCTGACAGTACCCTCATTACCGATTGTGTAGAGTAATTTATCAGGCATTTCTTAAAATAAACCATTCATTTATGCTAATAGGACTTGGCAGGAAGGAAAAATTGGCAGGACTTGAAGTTCCTAGTGTATTTCTTTTTTAAAACAAAAACTGAAAAGTCCTTAGTATTTTGAGCAACCGTTATCACAGCCGTGCATATAGTTTATTAAAGTGACAACTAATTGCATAATAAATTTTCACAATGAAAGAAAATCATTCCTATGTTAAGTTTACAAAAGCAAATAGTTTGGTAGTATTGTAAAAGCACAGTCATTAGTTTCATACTTGCACATTCCTTATTGGCTAAGCTTCTTGTTATTAATGAATCACTTAGCATCTTTTCCATGACTCATCTATTCTCAGTGCAGTACCTCATCTTGAAATATCTCTTTGTTCCTTACCCCTCATGTATTTTCTGTTTGGTAGCTCACTCCAAGGGGATGTTTTCTTTCTGCTTCATAGTGAGGCTTTGATCCTGCAAACAGCTATGTGCATCAGTAACTCCTGAAGTGAGTAGTCCCATTGAACTTGTGGGACTGATCACTAGGTACAGTTAATAACTCCTACATGTTTGTAGGACCCAACTGCAGCCACTCTACAGAGTTTAGCTGCTAATCTCTGCAGCTGAACTGACTTATATTTAGTTCAATACATTTCACATTCAGTTGTCTTCAAAAAATAAATACATCAGTTCCTGAAAAAGCCATCCTTCCTAGCCCACAAGACAACATCCGAAGCTCAAAATAAGAAAAACGTGTGCATTGAAACACAAATAAGGTCTGCAACACTGATAAAATGACAGCTGTAGCAAATTGTGACTCACCAAAAAACAATGCTTTAATCCAATGCCTGGTGAAATGTAAGGGGAAGTTTTCTGTTAACTTCACTGGTGGTTAGATCTTGTCCTCATTTAAGAAGACAAAGCTAGATGCATCTCCAATTGTACATAAATTATGTGATAAGGAGTTTTTTGTGTGTTCAGCTTCTCAGCAAATGACAAGATCCGTTGCATTGTCAAGTAAAACTAAATAGTGATGTTGGTTTTGTCATTGCTTTTAAATGAAAGTAAATACAGCAGTAAGTGCAATTAGTACAGAATATACCGTGCTTCCTATAACAACAAATTAAGCATGACACCTTGACCCCAAATTTTCATCATGCCTCAGCCTTTAACTACAAATGCTAGAAACTCAGCCAGCCTTTTCAAAGACAAACAACCTAAAACATTCAATAGCACCTTAAATTAAAGACTAAACCCTAGATGTTTTTTAATAATCAGACTTTCAGAGAAACTGTGTGATGATACAACTTAGATTATGGCTTTAAATTTTTGCTGTCTCATGCTATTGTACTTCCTAACTTGCAGAACTGAAGGGATCCATATCTAGCAAAATGGAGAACAAAGGTTCTATAACATTTTGCAAGTCTTCAGCTTTTTAGACATGAAACTCAAATTTAAAATGTGAAGCTCATTCCATGAACACTTACTGAACCTGGCCTTTTCTGCTACATGTCTATTACTCACCATCATAATTTGAATGTTCCTGCAATAGGTCTAAATGTTTCTGCTAATGTTTTCCACTTCTGTCTGCATTCTTTTCATATTGTTTCCTGCCATTAATGCAATAAAAATGTCAGCCACAAATACCAGATTCCTAATGGAAAAGCAAAACAAACTAAAACCACAGCCAGCACCACAGCTGAGAATTATTATTTTTTCTCATATTCCAAATTTTTACTAGGCAAACAATTATTTGAGGTTGCATCTGCAATATGCATTGTTAACTAACTTGCATACATTTTTCATACATGGAAATCAGAATTACTGACACTCACTGTAACTGTTACAGAGTGGTTTCATACCTGCAGTGGGGTTGCTGATCAGAGAAAGATGCTATCTTGTTTAAATGAGAGGACCATAATTGGTACTCTTGGCTTTTCCTGCTCTTGGAAAAACATCATAACTTTGTGTTCAAGATATAATGGGGAAGCATTACTTCTGTAATGTCCTCCAGCACACAGATGATTAATGAATTTATACTTTTATTTTGCAATGAATTCCTAGAAGACAGAAGGCTCAGAAGAAGGATGCAAATACCTATTGTTAATGCAAGATGGATGGTTCTTGTATGTGTCAGCTTATTTGTACA
Organism: Cisticola juncidis; assembly: GCA_013400215.1. Lineage (NCBI taxonomy): Eukaryota > Metazoa > Chordata > Aves > Passeriformes > Cisticolidae > Cisticola > Cisticola juncidis. Next base: position 136,870 of record VXBR01007738.1, on the reverse strand, counting down.
ATGCAATAAGTAGCCTCTCTAAATATTTTTTTCTCATTACTTAAACTCTTCAAAGTTTCTGGCTGTTCTTAAATGCAATTAGATTAAACATTTCTATTTAATTTATTGACATGAAACTGAGGAGGAAATTAACTTAGACATCTAAATTCTGTATGGGACAAATTAGTGGTGGTCTTGAAGTTGCTAATCTATTTATTATAACATATATGTTTGAAGAACATATCCCCATATGTGCTATTCCATCAGCATACATTAAATAAAATAAAATCTAATTAAATTTAAAAAAGTGGCTTCTCCCCCATGAAGTCTGTAATCTTAAGTGTAATACAGGAGCAAAAGTTGATAAAGATCATGAAGAAACATTGACATAGCATATAGCAAATGGTTGCAGCTCTTATGCATGTTTTAGTTACACACTGAAAATTAGTTTTCTGAGAAACTCCTGAGTTGCTTCTGTTAGTGAGGGTAAAAGGTACAGAAGAGATTACTTCATGGGTGATTTGTCAATATAGTCTTCTCCCATAAAACTGTCTCTTAAGGAACAGTGTGAGATGCAAAAGAGCAGGTTCTGTCTGCTAGGAGTTTAACATAGACCTTGGATTATGCAGAAAAGCTGAACATTTTCTGTCTGTTAATTTCACCTTTCATTTTAATACAGGTATTTTGATATCTCTTGCCATATTTTTCAGACTCTACTGCTGGCCAGTTCAGTAGTGTAAACTCAGTCTGCAAACTCTTTGGATTAAGGGTAGTTTTTTTCCAATTGTCTGTGTACTTCTTGGTTCAGCTGAGCCTCTGTCTAGTTTAAGAACAATAGCAATAACTCAAAATAAGTATGTACCCTGAAGATGCCTTCAAATGTTCCATTTTTTTAATGTGAAAGTGATGGAAAATGGCAGGAGGTTCAGAATACAATGGATCCAGTATGCTTCCCTTATTTAACTTTTCTTCCTGAACCCCTTGGTAGTGATTCTGGAAGCATTGCAGCATAGGAATTGACTGCTACTAGAGACTAGCCCAGTTTGTTCTTTAGAAGGACTCCAATGCCTGTGGGGAAGCTTTGCTGAGACATTCTATACAGTGGTCAGATTTAGTCCAATGTAAATTTCAGGTCAAAATACAGGATTTGAAAACCAATTATCATTGTACAAACAGGTAGCTGAAATATCTCTTTGCCTCGTGCTCTCTGAGAAGAGCTACATGTGTGAGGCAAACATGAGGAATGGTCTTTTGCCTAGTCCTAGCTTCCATCTCCTCTCCATGTGTGTGTACTGTCATTATTGCAGCCACTGAGACTGCAAAGGTATCTGGTGCACCCAGGAGGACAGCAGTGAGACTGTAGAGGAAAATGTCAGAGTTGCAGATTTACCTTCTACCCACCAATCCCTGTTAAAAAAAAAACAAAAACAAAAACAAAAAAACACCCAAAAGAAGCACCCCAAAACCTGCAAATATGCTTTCTCAAGAGTCTACTCGACAAGTTTTTACACAGTGGTGTATAATTTGACACCACATGATTAAGAAAAAATTAAGTGCAACTGAATGTTGTTTTAAAAGACTCTGCATAGACATTCCAAATACAACAATACTTCAGTAGTTCCATCTGGTTTTAGTCTCAGCACATCAGCAATAGCACTGGAGCTTAATAATACTCGTGAAGTTCTGTGTTCAAGATCTTTCATTTGAAAATATAAATGCAATGCCAAGCAAAGTAACACTTGAAAAGGTTATCCTTTATCTTCTCAAAATAATGGCAAAAAAAAAAAAATCTAATTTAGTTTGCATGAATGTATCATATTTTTTGGGTTCCCTAGGCTGTTCTTCATTTTTCTCCAGCTGTAAATAATATGACTTAAATAGCTCAGTGAAGCAGCTCTACTATTTATTGGTCAAAAAACATTACAAATGATTGACAATTTTTTATGAAATAGGTGGCTGAGAATTTTTCTTCCAATTGAAAGTTTAATGTTTGTGGCATATGGCAGGGGCAATGTATATCCATAGGCAGAGAGAAAATCTGAAAAAATCATAGTTTTTTAAGGCTTATATGTTTCTGTTTTCTCAGGTTTGCAAGTATTTAGTATATTCAAAACATGTGAGTTTTTAAGAAGTGATTTTTGCATGTCATGGTTGAGGTACTTCTAAGAAGTGTATTGATTTTAGACAGTGGTTACTGGCCTGATGGAAACCAAGTCTGTTGGAGTTTGCCTCAACCATACAATGAAGGATGAGACAGGGACATCCAGGAGGTCTTCAGAATCCCAGTTTACTGCTAACAAGATGCTTTATCCACTTTGATTTCCCCCATGCAAAAGGGAAAGGACTGCAGGCCCCATAAGCCTTTTGAGATTCAAGATAGAAAATTTGCATGACAGCTTGGGAAACCTTAAGCCATATTTCACATTTTCCTGCAGTGAAAGCAGGAAGAGCCTTATTTGATTGAAAAAAAAATCAATTTGAAGGCTAGTCAGTTAATTTCATACATCGCAGGTTGTTGTGGTTTAGGAATGGTAATCTCCAATTCATTACTCCCACTAAAACCATACTCTATCCTTCCAATTTGAGGCACAAAGAGTAAAGACCACAGGCTGAGATTTAGAACAATTTTCTGGAAACAGCAGTGAGGTAAGAAAATAAACATTAACAGCAACAATGCTAATGACAGAGGGTATAAGAAAAGAAATTATTCACATGGAAAATACCCTCAATAATAGACAATACCAGACAGCTCTCTCTGCCACATTCTTTCAGCTGAGGGAACCCCTTCTCCCTGGAACAGAGTCCCTTTCCCCTGCCCCTGGCAATGGCCTGAAGTGGTACATAATAACTTCCAGGTCCTAGCCATGCCCCCTCCAGGCTACTACAAACTTAACCCTGTTCTGGTCAGAACCAGGACACAGGTAGAACTGAACCTTATTAAAAGTGATGTAACACCGTATTTCAAATCTTTTATGTGACATGCAAATTTAGTACAGAGCAATACAGAAGACAACATTGATAGAGTTTACTTGTGATCCTCCTGCTATTTCTTTGTCAAATTTTACCCCATTTCCCCGTGTCAGATATTGAGTTTATCATTCTCATTCCCCCATCAAATGAAGTTGTTCAAATACCAGGTTTACCTCTGTATGTTCTTTAGCCTTATTTGCTCAAGTGAGTCATGTGCACCATGCTTGACTAGGGGTCCATTACCAAGATGGTCTGCCAGGAGATAAATACTGGAAATGTTTATAATGAATGTTCTGCATTCCAGAATCCTGCTGGACAGAGCAGGCTAAGAAGGAGATGTGAATGGAGATTCCACAGCCTCATCTGAAAACTTTCATGAAGCCTGCCTTCTGCAGGTAGTCCATGTTGGAGCAGTAGGAAATAAAATCCTTATTCTCTTGTAGTTACAAACTGCCAATACATCTGACACAATAGTATTTAAAAATTAAGAGATCTAGCATTACTTAAATATTGACAGTATCACCTTAAAATGGTTGTGTTCTAAATGTTTCATATGAGTGCTGTGGAACAGGAACACATGCACATACTCTTCCAGCTGGACTGTAAAATTTATGAACCTCATGCTTCTGGAACCATTGGTATCACTGTAAGGACAATAGTTTTACAAGAACAGTATTTGTATTGTGGTATTTTGTGGTACTATTATTAGAAGGGTAAGAAGACCTGAAGTTTGTTTGGAGTATTTTTTTAAACAGTAAAGGCTTTTATTTTAAGACGATCTTTTTATTTTTAGGCAAATAAGATCATACATACATATTCTTTTAAAACATTCCTAAAAGATAAATATTTTTTTCTGTCAACAGCTTTATCTTCCAGATAAATTCATTGCTAAAAACACTTCTTGGACAACTGCAGAAGCTGAGAATGTATCTTGAAGTTGCTTTCCTTTGCTTTCTGTGAGAATCTTAAGGCCATGCGGTTGACTTTTTTGAGACACAATCCATTCAAACCAGCTTTTTTGTTTTTGCTGTCTTTTGTCAAATCAGCTGTTGGCTTCTACCCCACCATCCCTTAGCTCAGTTATTTCATTCCTCTTCCTAACTGCATTATTCACCAAGTCAACCACAGTTGGCTGAGCACATTCTCGTGACCATAAGAACTTCCTTAGCTGCAGGTGATGACTTTGCTTCATAGCTCCCAACTTCTTGCTCCAGCATTTTTTCTGAATCTCAGTGGTAAGCATCTCAGTCACATTTTCATCACTCTTAACATCAAACTCTCCTCTCCTCCTCCTGCTGTTTCTAGTATTTTGGGTCCTAAAAAGTTCACTTTTTTTACCTTCCATAGCTGTGTACTCTCTCCACTTTGTGTGTTTCCTTCCTCTGTTTTATCCTCTCCATTATAAGTTTTCTGATCTACAGCTCTTCAAAGATTAATTTTACAAATGTTTCATGCATACTCAAGTACCGGAGTGCTCAGCCTATGGCAGATAGAAGATCTGCATCTCATCTTGTCTTGTCTCTGATAATGACCAAAATCTTGGCTCCCTTGTCAGGAAAAAAACAACAACAAAACAAATCAACCAACCAAACAAAAAACCAACAACCAAACAACAACAACAAAAAAACATCCACCACCAAACTCCAAACAACCCCAAGCTTCTTTTTTGGATTATTTCTGTCATCAGTTAAAATCAAGATTCCTTCAGCATGTCTTCAGAGCAACTACCTGAAGCTCCTCTTTCTGGCCTCCTTGGTTTTTTTTTCAGGAAAAAGCATGATGAAATCCCTGATGGCCAAATTTTGGGTTGCACTCTGTTCTTCCCAGAAGTATCAGAGTATGCCCCTCCAGAAATGCATCTTTCCTTGAGTTAAGCTATGGGAGAGACCCTTGATGGCTGCAAGATTTTTTGACCCTTTGTTAACAAATGACTCTTAGGTTTATGTTTTGACAGCAAATATAAATGAAGAAGGTCCTCTTAGAAATTATATAGATTGAATTAAATGGCCCCCTTTTAAGGGCTGCAAACTCAAATCTTGCCCTTATGATGCACTATTGCATTTTTTTTTCTCTGAGTGACCCAGCTGGAGTTGTGCCTTTTCCTCACTAGGCTGCCAAGGACCCTTTGTGCTGGATCACTGACTATTTCTGCTGTAATTGGCTTGGACTTCTGGGGTGAGGGGTGCACTGAATACATCTTTTTTGCCTGCTAATTGTTTTCTGTGCCTCATGGGGAATTTTCTTCAGATTTTCAGAACTCCTGTAATATTTAATTTGGAGCTGAATGTGTAGCAAAAGGATTTTTTATTTTTCCAAATTGCTTAATTTTTTAAGTGTTGCTTGTAGTTTAAAGAAATTATAAGCAGTCTTTCTTCTTGATGGAGAGGGAGTTTTAGACTATCTAAGGACTTCCTGAAGGTAACCAATTGTCAAAAAACATACTCAACCATTTCTTATTACAGTTATTCCAGCCAAGATTTGTGTTTATCCCTTTATTGGTCCTTTCAGAATAAACAAGAAATAATGAAATAGTTGTGCTTACAGTGCCCTATTCCCCACTTCCCAGGCAAATCAAGGGTGTCTCTCTGCAGCAGAAGGATAAGGTAAAGTTGGGACTAGAGCCATTACGTGGGGTAGCAGGAAGGTTACAAGAACCAGTGTGCTTTTTCCTGAAGAGCTGTATTTCACACTGCTCCTTCTGTAGCAAAAAATCAGAGTTTTTTTAGCAGATGGATCAATGCTATAGTATACTTTGATTTCCACTGTGTTGGCATTGTTTCCACAAGATTGCTTGACATCACATCACTGTAGGCCTCTGTGTGTGTGTATATTAACACACTTGCCAACTAAAATTACAGAAGGCAAAGGATGGAGTTAGAGGCAGAGGTGCAGACCTAGCTGCAGAAGACAGGCAGGTGAGTGTGGTTGTTCTATGAAAAGGGCAACACCTTCTGTTACTGATGGAATGTGGGCATCACCCAAATTTTGGAGAGGACTAGCAACAGAAAATATTAGGAGCCTGTGTGACCTCACTGGCTCATCAACACTGAAAAATCAATCTATGATTTGCAAAAACAAAAACAGGCAAATCTTTTACAGAGATAAAAGCATTAAAAGTGGCTCTGAAATGCCTGCTGTGAGAGGTTTAGAAAGACTCTCTTGGTTGTATGTCCCATCAGGTTTGGTCTCAGTTCTCTCAGTTCTCTCTCTCATTTCTTTTCAGTTCTCTTTAAAGTGTAGGATCCCTCCTTTTGAGCCAAGTTTTACCTGTTTCCTTAAGAGTATATCTTTTGAAAGTCTACCTAAAAACATCCAACTGTTTCAAAGTGTATTTCCTTGAGAAGAATTCAAGTAGGGAAAAAACCCAACACAAACAACAAGTGTTGTCTGATAAAGGAAATCCTTCACTATTCATAAAATATTTGGGTTATTTGGGAAAAGGGGAAATTGCTAAGGATTAGGTTTACAGCACATGAGCATGTCTCAGAAGTGCTACTCTGTAAAGCTTGTCAAGGAAAAAAAAGAAAATGAATCCCAGTAGGCTTGCAGAGTTTTGTATCCTGTAGTTTATTACATTTGTCAGTAAAAGCAGGAAGGATTATGGAAGTAGATTTATTAATTTTATGAAATCCTGGCATGAAGGATTGGTGACCCTCTGATAGAAAATGAAGTGAAACTGTTTTGCTAAAGACAGACATTGTGTGTTTGTACTGAAAAGTTATTATTGCGGCAAACCTGTTGCAAAAATCGGTCTAGCTAATCTCTTGGAAGTTACTTGCCTTACAGTCAATGGGATTATGTTTTATGTCTCCCTGTGTAAAAGAAGGTCCTTGGTTTCAATGTGTGTTCAAATTCCTTGGGGCAGTACACAGAATTAGAACTGCTAAACATAACCAGTTTAGAAAAGTTTCCTGTTGCTGTTTTAGCCTTTGCTATAAAAGCCCTAAAGGCACCTTGCTAAACTGAAGGTTCATTTTCTTTGCTTTCAGTATCTCATCCTTTGTACAAGGTGTTCTTTGGAAGACTTCATAATATTTGATCCTTTACAGAATCTGCCATCTATGTTGAGAGGAAACTGAGAGACAAGGACAATAAGCTGTGCTGTAAGAGGTGTTAATTGAAACATGATGATTAGACCATTTTCATGTATGACAAAAATACAGCCATCGAGATCTAAATTGTCAAAAGCCTTTTCTCAAAGTTATTAAATCATATTCATCTGAAAGCAGTTGTAAACTACAGGCATAAAATCACTTCTAGCAGGTAGCTAGTAGGCACATTCCTGACTAGGTACCTGCATCAAAAAGACAGCAGTTTCACTTGTCTCTAAATAATTTGGCACTTTCAGTCAGTATTGGTAATAAAGTTCTGGTTTTTCTTAGAAGTGGTTCTCCACAGGAGAAGGCTAATGCTTGGGCAAAATGCTCAAAGTGACCTTGCTTTTCTCTTTGAAATAAAGAAGGAAGAGTCCATTCTGGTATTGCAGTATGTCCTTAGTAATCATAGCAGACTGTTTCATTTTTTTGTAACAAGTAGCAATTACTTCAACTCATATAAAATTTAAAAATAAGTTTGGCTTTTCATTTGTATCAATGTTAAACTTTTTTGCATAAACTTAATTGTAAAATACAGGTCCATTTTGCCTAAGATACTTTAATGGATCTATTACCATTTAATCAAAACAATGGATAAAATCATAAACCTCACCTCACCTCACCTCACTTAATAACAGTTATCCCCATTTCACAGGGACAAAGAGCAATTTCCCTAAGGTCACAATATATGAATTTCTTGTTCTTGAATACCTACTCATCACTGAGCCATTCTTTTTTCCCTGCAGAGGAGAAATTACATATCCCAGGCTCTGGTTTAGCACTGCCTCTTCTACTCTTTATGTCTGATCTCTCAAAGCCTGTTCTCTGCCACCCAGGAACAGGATTCACAGCTCATATATGCAGCTGGCTAAGCATCCCCACTCTCTGTGGTCTGCATTCTCATTGCCCCTTGCTCTCACCTGCCCTAGTTTGTTTTGGAAAGAAAACAGGATATACCAGTGCAAATGAGGCAATGGCATGCCTAGCCAGACTGTGGACAGTGTGGAGATTAGGGCTGAGTGGGACACACACCATGAAGGGAAGATGTTCATTACTTGTAAAGTTCTCAAGCCTGTTGCAGCCAGGCAGATTGGCATGGATCATAGAAAAAGTTTACTGCCGTTCTAAGGGAAATTTGGTGGCCATACTGGTTACAGTGCCCTAGCTGCTCTAAAAACTTCCTCTCTCCACGTTAGTGCTACTGAGATCTTCACAATAACCTAAGTCAGCAAAATAGCATCATCACTCATTGCAGCTGAGGAGGCTGGGTTATTTAGGCACATGCTGAAATGGTTTGGTGGATCACAACCATAGAGTAACTACTTTATGTAAAGTTGTATAGCAAGTGAGTGCAAGTGCTAAAATTTTATGTCTCTATCCAATGGTTACTCCCCTTCAGATTTGTACTGGGAATGTCAAAGATGTTATTTGACAAGGATCAGACTTTTTTGAGAAGGCAACCTGAAACAATGTGCTTCCTGTTTTTAATAATATACTTCATGTGGACAATAAGCACCTGAAAATATTAGTGTATCAGAAATGGAAGTGACAGTATTTTTGCTGTATGTATTTATATCTATATGTCTTGTAATCATCTCATTGTAAGTACAAGTGTGCATGCATCTATATAATACCATTACATCTGTGTATATAAGGATAAGGCTTAGGATGCTTTTCAGCATGTGACCAGCTGAAATGGAAATCTTGATGTTCTGGTATGGAATTTATTTCTTCAAACTCTTTATACCACTAATTAATGAAATTACTCAATTACCCATAGTTATACTGGAGTGCAAGATCAAGAACTTATACTGAATTCATCACATGATAAATAGTGGGGTTTCTAAATGTGTTCATTCTAATGCACAGTGTATTAAAACTCTGTAGAGTTTTTCATACTTTTCCCTCTCTTTTTCAACCATTCTGAAGAACTTATTCCTAAATATTTGATTTGCAGTTAAGGGAAACACCACACCTTGCCGATCAGTCTGCTAATTGACCTTCACTGTTTCTACCACTTAAATTTAAAATTACCAAATCTTGGAAAAATGTTGATTTCAATGTATTCCCATTCCTATGCTACATTACTATAATGCAGTCAAGGAATTTCTCCACATGGTCATGTTACTATTATTACCATTGATTTTGACCTATGTGGATGAGGATTCAGATGTGGATGAACATAGACACTTCTAAATCATAATAGTATTTTCTTCGATTATTTTTCCACATTCACAGTTGCTTTCTCTTTTCCACCTTCTTTTTCCTTCCTTTCTTAAGAACTTTCCTTTATCTGCAGTTTCTCCCTGAAATGTTATTTTCAACTTGGTACTAGTTTGTAATGAAAATAGCACATTATTTGTATGTCTTCATTAACATTTTTATCCAGAATACAAATAAAGGATTTAAAGTCATCAGTGATTTACTTTGCTGACATTATCAGTTTGTGGCCTCTAAGAAAAGGACCTTATTTCTGTGCTCAAAGATCTGAAAGACCAGTTTTAGCAAAATGTGTTGGTTCCTAAGTTATTTTTTACAATCCTTTAAACTGATTTTCCACTATACTTAAAAGACTAAATATTTCTCAAATCTGGTTCTAAATCTCTTATTTCAAAGAATCACTGTTTATGGTCTTTAAATGTGGATAGCAAGACTCAAAGCTCAATTTAAAAACTTAGATCTGAGCCCCATCAAAAACTGTTCTTGTTGTAAAATATAAGTTAGTATGAGTTGGATTAAGAAATCATCACTGCTTTCATTAAGAATAATAAAAAATCAGGATATTCCTTTACATCTTTCTCAATCTAAAAACATCCAATGTGAGCAACTTCTGTGAAACTTGTGGGTTTGCTTGCATACAGATGTAAGGATTATTTGCATGCTGTTTGCTATAGACTTCAACAGCAGTTTCCACATCATGGAAAATACGCCATATAAATCAGATGTGTTCTCCACACATGTAGAACATACATGTCTGAGTCTCTAAACGAAGCAGAACACAGTTATTCTAATGTCATTTGGACTGATATTGTATAGTATTTTCAAAAGGATTCATAAGTCTTTACAAAAGAGATCAACTAGAGCACAAAAATACTAACTGAGACAAACTTTTCAAAGTTGATAAATGATTTGGGTTTTTGATTTTGGTTACCCAGCCGAAGCTATATTAAGGACTGATCTTCAGGGACTGGACTTCTTTTCAATTAGGGCTACCACAAGCATCTCAGATCTAATAGTAAAAGCATCCTGAGCTCTTAGGCAGTCATTTGTAAAAACTCTGGTCTTATTTCTCTCTAGTCATGCTCTGAGTCAAAGCTGGTTGAGAATAAAGATGGAGAGGAAGCATTTGCTCTCCTTCATTATTGTGTTGCAGTGCCATGCTCATGAAGTTGAGTCTATGGACCTTTCACGTAAAAAAGTCCACTCCTGTTGGCTGACCTAGGAAAGTGAATAAAGATGCATTGGCCATGTTCTTCCTTTGAGTCACTCAATAAATCAGCATTTATATTTCCCTGACAAGAAAGGCTGTTTCTCATATCTGATATAGAAGTCTGTGTTACCCTAAGGTTCCTGTTGCATGTACATAAATAATATAGTTGTCTGAAAGTTCAAAGTAATGTAAAATGAAACAAGTTCACTGTATTTGATTTCTTGATCTGATTCTGGTTTTTTTTTTTTTGTTTGTGGTCAGCCTCTAAAGAGGACTGGTGTGACCCAGAGAGAAATTATAAAAAATGCTTTCTATATATTAAAATGGCATTACATCTTTCATCATGAATTGAGGTTCTGTTAGCGCTTTTAGGAGTCATTAGTGCTTTGCTGAATTTTCCCACACCTGCTTAAAACATGTCGGTGTAGTGCATGCTACAAGGTGGGGTTACTCGGCTTATCATTAAGGATAAATCCCAGCTGCAGAGATCTAAGTAATCCAGAAGAAGAATTCGACAAATGTGGTCAGTTTAGTCAGAAATGCTTGCTGAAGCATTGCTTTCACTGTGCAATGTGCAACTCGTCAGCTTTATGGAAGAAATAGGTGGGGAGTGCATCGATTAATTAACAAATTGGAAAAATGTAAATAGTGAGGAATAGCAGAAATTTAGAGTATTCTATATTTAAAGTCAGTAGAAGGTTTTGGAGAAGGTGTGGGAAAAGAAGTGAGTGAGAATAAGGTTCAAGCTTCAGTGAAAAATGCTGTGGGGAATTGTGGGTTTTGGGAACAAAAAAAGAACATTAAAAGTTGATGAGTAATTGAGCTATATGGAATAGATTGTCTCCTGGTGTATTAAGTTCCTTGTGTTGATTAACCTCAGGATGTTTAAGTAGGCGTTGGTTAATAGGAGACTAGGCAGAGATATATGGGCAGAATGGGGCAGTATGCATAAGAAGGGGATGGGATACTGGAGATAGATGGTGAATTGCTAGAGGCTGTAAAACTATCAGGGGGAAATATTGGATGGTCTTCCTGTATTCTCACACACCTTCAAGAGCATACTTTTAGCCATTTTCAGAGATTGGTCTTGTGTACTGAGCCACTATGAATGTTTTTCTGCTTTTATGTTAGCTTTTATGGTCTCTGTGAAAGGGAGAAGTTTTGTCCATATCTGGTTATAGCTGGCAAATGTGGCCAAAGAGCAGTGCCAAGTAGAGAAATACAGAAATGGCTTAGCTGGAAAGGCAGACCTCTCTGTGGTAACAGGTGATTAGTTAGGCCACCTTAGGATAAAGACAGAGAGGAGTTAGAAGGTGCTGGGAGCTAAGGATGGGAGTCATTACCTTCTCCTCTAGAATCCTTAATCCTGTTCTCTAGAAAAGCTGTGTTTTCCCAAATGCAAATCTGTTTTTGTGATCTCCTGAGAATAAAGAACATTTCTTGCCACAACCCACTGCACACCTGGCCCTACTCCATTCACCCCTTTCACCTAGCTAGCTTTGCTCTTAGGTTTACTAATGCTTTCTGGCATGGGGGTTTGCTTCAGTATTTCCAAACAGAGAACTCTTGACTGAGTGCTACTGCTTGTGTTAGCACTGCAACCACAACCATAAACATTAGATTGAAAAATCACATAACTTGATCAAACAATCTATCCTTTCTTAAAAGTGTGTTTGCCTCCAGTATTTTTAGTATGTTTTAGTTCAGTTCAGTTTTAACAATATGGGAATTTTAGTATTTTGTTAGTCTTTTGACTGGAGAGCCCTAAGAAGATGAGATGTACACAGAATAATTTTTGAAGTATTTCCTCCACATTTGTGTTTGGCAGTCTGGTATCTGCCTGCTCTATGTACCCATGGGAAGAAAAGATGTTGAGGACCAGCTGTTTCTAGAAGCTTGCCAATGGGATCTGTGTCATATCAGCAGTGTCAGTCATTCACCTTTGAGAATAGTATATAATGTGTACATCCATGGAAATGAGAAATACTACAGGAAAATATTATATGAAAAGATACACTTTAGATTTAAAAAGTTTCAAATCTCTGTGTCTTTGTAAAGTTAAAATGATCCTAAGATGTTTAGCAGAAATCACAGTTAAGTTTTTAGCTCTAAGTTTGTGTGCTACTTATTTGAAGGAGGTGCAGAATTCATTACATCCAGCACAATTGTCTCTGCCTTCAAAGAGTAACTAAGCCAGGCTAAGCAGTACTGGAGCCACTAAAATCTCGATAATACTTTTTGATAGCTAGTTATTATTTAATTTTAATTGCATTATATTGTGCAGACATAGTTCAATAGAGTACCTAAATATCCTGATCAAGATCAGGGCTGTGATGTTCAAGAGTTTGCAGATGGAGGCCAACATGTGTTTTCTACTACATTATGGGAAAGTGTTTCCACCCAAGAGTTAGCTAAGAGTTTAATCCTGCAATTAGTATGCTCTCTGCCCAGAAACTATCACTTGCAGCACAGCAAGACAGATGTATTTTGGATTAGAAGGAAATCTTTCTCACCAGAGAGTAATGCACAATTTATCAGATATAACTTGGGACAGTGCTTCATATTCCTCTGAAGCATCTCTGGGAGACTGAATATCAGAAAATTATTATTTGTGTTTCATTCCAATACAAAGTGGGGCCATTCTCTCAGTCACTGTATAAACAAATAGTAAGCAGTGACTGGAGTTCCTAACATTTCTTAATCTAAATAGACAAGTCTATCAGAACTGGACAGGAAATACAAAGATATGGCAATGGAATATGATTTGCTTGTGATCACAGATTTGATTGGTTAAAATCCAATTGTTTGAATTCCCAGCTCAACAGTCTGTACTATGGTTGACCTTACTATTAGATGATGATTAGTTTCTTCTGATGAGTTTCATATATTTTCATCATTTTCCTTTGTATTTGTTGTTGTTTCTTTATCAAAATTTCCCTACAGAGAATAAGCCCTGGGAGGAGCAGGAAGCTAGTTGCACTACTTATGTGGAAAGGAGCAAAACTGTAATAGATCTATAATCAAGTAGATTTAAATCTTTGTATCTCATAGCAAGCAGTTATTCTTACCAGAATGTAATACATATATAGTATATATGTTTAAAAAGTGTACCATCAAGGATTCCTTTAAACAAAAATAGCATCTGGCTTTGAAATTAATGAATATAATCTCTACAGGTACATATATAAAGCATGAAGTAATTCCTGGCATTCTTCTGTTGATATAGTATCTGAAAGTTGGGAAGATCATGTTAGAATCCAAGAAAGCTACACAAATTATTTGATTTTATGATTTTTTTCCTTCAACTAGATGAACAAGCATTACAAACAGGCCCTACACCTGTAAGATCTAGTTATAGGGCAGGTAACTAGGGAATTACTCTGGTTTAAAATTAAGTCTGCACATTGAATCAGTCTGAGAACAGCTGGCTTAGAAATCAACATGAGAATCAGAATAATCTATGAAAGGTATTTGTGTTAGTATTAAACATTTTTGCATGCTTAGTGTAGAAGATAGCCTCTGAGCTTTGTGGATTAGGAAGTGGCTGATATGGCTTTCTGAAACTGGGCTGCCTTGTTAAGAATGGAAAGCTCAGTTAAAATTTAATTCACCTATGTGAGCCTTTGTGATTTACTGCTGAACAATCTAAGTTCATATTTTTAAAGGCAGAGTTTTAGTCAAATCCGTGTCAAAATTATTAGCAAGTAAGGTTCCAGTAATTTCTGCAGCATGTAATTTCTTTTTGGGCAAGAGCTATATACTGATATGTAAGTATATCTGATAAGCAATACAAAGGCAAATACAACAATAAAGTTCTTTAATAGTCAAATACAAATACAATTTGTATTTGAAGACTAACTAAAACACAGGCTTTGGAAAGGTATTTCTGGATACAAGGAATCAGTTCCCTATACTGGAATTGTAATCTGGAGTAGACTGATGATTGGATTGTTAAATTATACTGTGTTCAGGAGCAATCTACCAGCACAAAGGCAGAGCAGAGTTCAGCATCTCTGGTTACGATGTTAGTATGTGAATCCCAGTTTTTTCAACAAACTGCCATCAACACAGTTGCCATCAACATGTGCTACTTTTAATCCATGCTTTTATATATGCTATTGCAATCTGAGTATAGATGCTTTTTCCTTGGATTTTTGTTAAGATTAGGCCTGTAAAAAATAATTTACATGATCTCAAAAAAAAGAAATTATAAGAGAAAATTGGCTAAACGAAAGTCAACCAAAAATCTAAAATTAATTGGAAACAAAACCTGTTAGTATGGAATGAATGTGCCCACATACAGACTTGCTCAAAATAATTATATGAACTAAACCCAACTGTTATTTTAGTTCAGGTTGATTTTTTTGTTGTTCTTTTTGTTTATTGCTTTGCTGTTTTTTCGGTTTGGGTTTTTTGGTTTGTAGGTCTTGTGTGTGTGTGTGTGTGTGTGTGTGTGTGTGTGTGCATGTGTGTAGACACAGAGAAGTCGTAGGACCTCTGGCAATTAAAATGTAGTTGTTCATGTGGTGCAAATGTTTATAACCAGTCTAAGACCCTTTTAAATTGCAAGTGCAGTGTAAAGGAGACACAGCATTACTGGAAATGAAGTCAGAGCAAGATCAGAGGCAGTAAGGCCTTCCATATTTTATATGGATTTTTAGGAAACAGCACTTGCCAATTGTATGAGGTAAAATAAAGAAGAGTGGTTGAAGGGTTTGCAGTGAAAAAGCAGATTGCTGAAAGCAGAAGAAATACATTAAATGAAAATCCACAAAAACAAATGGCAAAGGATAAAAGGTGAGGGACTGTGTAGGAGGGAGGTGCAACTGATGATCCCAGACATTTGGTGATGGAAAAATTCCATTAAAGGTAAGCACCTGCTGCTTAAGATTTGGGCTTCAAAATTATAAACTATGTCAGTAAAAGCATTTTGCTTTGCAGTTTATAGGCCAGCTGAAGGAAACAGTCAAAGTATTAAGAGAAGGAAAAAGAGAGAATGGGGAAATATTTTATGAAACTGATCTGCACACATTTAAGGTTGGGTACTGGTTAGGCATGGCTGGTTTCAATTTTATTTTAATTTTTATTCCCCAGCTTTTCAGTTGTCTTCTTGAGCAAAAAGAGACTTCAGTTCAATTTAGTTTAGTAAGGAGGTAGGCAACCATTCTTTGGATGTATTCCTAACCTTGTGCTTCATTCCTCTTCATGGGTGTGTCTGACTTAAATTTCTGGTTGTTAATCTTGCTCTCGACTTTGTGGGGGAAGAGAGATGATTTCTAACTCTTTTGCCCACTGTAGGGTAGAATACAAAACTGAAACCCTTCTGATGGAGTAAAGGCTGGCAAGTGTTAGAAACCACAAGAACTTTGATAGAGAACCAGCCTATACTTAAATGACATTCACACGCTCGCACTGGCACACCCGCAGAACCAAAACCATACTGAAAGCGATTTGGTTTGACATGGTTGTTTCTCCTGCTCATACTGCTTTGATATTTGCAAGAAGATGAGTTGAATATCACATGTCAGGGATTGGCAGCAGATAATGGAAAGCAAGAAAAACTGTTCCCAGCCCTCCACACAGAGACAGAATTGATCAAGTTGTCACTTACAAATTACAAATCAGTGGAAAAACCCAGCCTAATCTGCAGTGTTCTCTCTCTCCAGCCCCATTTACAGACTGATTTAAGCACTTGCCTTTAACTTAAGATTAACCTGATGATTTCTTTTAAATGTGAAATTGGGAAAAAAAAAAAAAGGTTGAAAGGAGTTATATGTCTAAAATTTTACTTTCCTCTGCTCAAGGAAGGATACTCTCTCTTCTTGTCTACTTTGAATACCAGATGTCTGCACAAAGGCATCCTGAAAGGGAAAGATTTTCAAATGTCCTCAGCTTTTACTGGAAACTGGGCCCCTTTAAAGTTGTCTCAAGTATGACACTCAAAGAATCATCCCAGATTTCACAGAGCTTTTCAAAACTCAGCCAGCATTTTTAGTAGCCCATGCCTTAAGGAGTCTGGGCACCTTACCCAAAAAGAGCTAAAAATGTAATTTGCAGTTCTTCAAGTAATCCAAAACAAAGTATCAAATCCCTTCCCATCTTCCTTTGCCAGGGAAAGTCCCTGTGCATTAGAAGGGGCCTCATTCTGCTACACAGGGGACAGCAGAAGTAAAAGGAGGGTGGAGTGGGAGAGCTTTTGGAAGAATGATCAGGCTGTGCACAGTGCTCAGCCCTACTTAATCATAGATAGCTTGCTTGACAATTGAGTTCCAAATATTTCCATGGTGCTCAAACATAGAGTTACCTGGCTCTCAGCTGTGCTGAAGAATTTCAACCAACAGAATTTCCTTGGCTCTGCTGCAACTGATGGCTTTTCCTATTGTTTTAATAGTCACTCTGAAGTTACTTATTCTGTGTGGGTCACTAACCAGGCAAGAAAGTATCAACTGACTGTTGAATTTTCCAAATGTGGAGGTTTATATGCCTGTGTATTGTGGCCACAGAAGAACAATCTGAAGACATGTAGAATAAAAGGGCATGGCAATATCAATACAGCACATGACAGACACATGATTTGACATCTTTCTAAATGTCTAATCTTTGCCTTTTAAAATTCATATAGTCCTTCTGGGAGTTAAGCCTCTGGCTAAGACCAAGGGATTGCTGAGGAAAAATTAATCAATGTAAAAGTCTTAAGAAGTGACTGAAAGCAGTTCTGCTAAAGGTGGACTGAGGAAGGCTTTCATTTTTCCATTTCTTTATCTTGATGGGCTAAGATGGACATTGTAAGACATTAATCATCCTGTATAAATGAATAAGTAACCTGTACTAATATACAAGTGGGTTGTGGTGAAGTTAGGGAACTTCAGCAAAGCAATTTGGTAGACTGCTGCTGCCACAAACCATTTGCCACCCAGTTCACTTTCTATTCTGGCTGCCAACCATTGCTGTCAAAGGAGATGTTACAGTAGGGTTTAATCCTATCAGACAGAAATGCTAGAATAGGACTGTGCAACAAACATCTCTGGTTTTGAAAAGATGCTTAAAGAAGCATGATGGGAGCCATCAAAAATAATCATTTTAACAAATTCCCATTACAAGATGCACTGAAAAGAGCTGGTTTGCTCTTTGGAGGAATAAGAAAGGGACATAGAAAAATTATTTATCTTCTGCAAAACAATCTGTGCTATGTTCTGATGTCGAGGCTTACAGAAGGATACAGAAATAGCTACAGAAATACTTAAAGGACAGGCCACAAAAAATATGTTCCCTAGGGGCTGGAATATCAGGCTTGTGAATATTGTCAGGGAATTTGGGAACAAGAAATGCATTTTCAAAAGTTGCTTAGGAGAGCTTTCTGAGTATTCTTTTGAATTTGTGTAAATGGAAGGCCCAAATGTTTTTAATTTTTAGTTATTTTCACCAGTTTTTTGGGGAAAGCTTAAAGTCTCTTATCCTGAAAAAGTGCCCCTTGAGTAAGCAAGACAAATTATACCCAGACTTTGGATTGGGCTATGCATGCCTTCAGTGTGCATTGTCTTGCATCCCTGAATTATCAGCTTCATGTATCTGGGCTTCAGCTGGTTGCTTAAAGAGTAAGGAAAAGCTCATCTGCAAGGAAGAGCTCATCTTCTCCCACTCTGATGATGCACAGCTGGCCAAGAGGATTACTTTTTGGGTCTCTGAAGAGCCAAAGAATCTAACTTATAGCAGGAGACAGGACATAGGAAAGGACAAATTGGTGTACTGAGGAGATACAGAGACTTTCTGTGTTGGCTAGCATGTCTTATTCCAACACTCAGGCTCACACTAACCACAAGGCATGGGACTTGGAAATAGTTTTCACCAGGCTCAGTAGGAAAGCCTCCAGGAGCAGCTTGCCTTCCTGTTCAGCTGGGGGCATGATTCACCTTCCAGATCATGTGAGTGTGTTGCAACTAGGCCATGCTCTGTCCTTACAAGAGGCTCATTTCAGGTAGCATTTTGATTTTTTCTTGTTCCATGCATGTAAGCATGCTTCTCTCTAATTAGTCTCCATCCAATATAGTAGTTAGGGCGTTTGAGCTTAAGTAAAGATGCAATACAAAACTGTATGTTGTGGCGGTGCATGTTTTTTAAATGTGTTGCTCTGTAATAAGTTCTGTTTGATGTAAAGTTTAATTCCTTTGTATTAAGTTCAGTTCCATGTACCCTGCCCCCCACCTAATTGGTGTTCCTTTGTTTTGTCTTCTTCGTGTGTGCACCTGCTGCTATGCAGCAGCCCCTTACTTGTCCATCATCCTTCCCGCCTTTTGCAGATCCCTTCCCGCCTTTGCAAACCTTTTCCCACCTTTGGTTTTCCCCTCCCAACTCCTTGTAACTGCTCCAAAGTGCCATCCTTCACCCCTATCCTCCCCAGAGACTGTACCCCACTGGCTGGAAGCAGCCAACCCCACCCCTTTTTCCTCCCCTTTTGCCTCCTTTAAAACACCGTGTAAGCCGCGTGTCTGGGTCGGATCCGGGACTCAGAGCTGGGTTAATAAACCTTCTCTGCTGCACCTGTATTGGATCCCTCTTTCTTTTTCCTCTGCCTTACCGCAATGACATCTCCTCAAGTCCCTTTCGGGGCAAAAGAGCCCATGGGGGTCAGCCCTGCTCACGTAGCTGCAGGCTGACCCTCGACTGCGTCTGCCTCAGTGCCTGGGCTAGCTAGAGGCAAGAGCCAGAGGCTTTTTAGAGGCACTGCGACAGTATGTGGCTTCACCTTCTAAGTATCACAGGAGATTCAGATAGGAAATTTTAAGCACAGCCCTGCTGCATGGAAACAGTTTTGCTTATGGGCATTTCAGAAATTCATACTTTTTTGCTTAGAAATTACCATTGTGATGATACTATGATCTGACCTCCTATGTAGCTCAAGTTCAGCTTCACTCTGCGTAATTTCTGCATTAGCTACACAGTGGTTAACAAGCCTCCTGTGGTGTGATTATTTATTGCCTGTTGTATTGATTAGATTATGAATTGGGAAAAAAATATGTTTTTAGCTTGGATTTTTTATTTGGCACAAGTTTAGGCTTGTGCCTACAGGATTTTGCTTGTAGAGTGTTGCAGGGTTTCTCCCAGAAACTCATCTTTGCCACGTAGTTCTTCAGCTCCCTCCTGCAAGAACTATAAAACCCCTAGAACACACCTTCCACAGTACTGTAGAAAAGATACTTGGAAGAAGTTCTGGAACTAAATATAATTTTCCTTCAAACTTTTATTCTTGATAAACTCGATATGTAATCCTTATTTTGACCTGAACTATCCTCATGTCCTTTAAGCCTTGTCAACCCAGAGGAGTACAGTATGTGGTAGATGCATCTGACAGAGCTATGTCTGTACTTACTGGTAAGCCATTTGCTGCCCAACAGAATATTTGACGGCTGCTTTTTTTTTTTTTTGAATGTCATCAGGGCAGTAATTTGTGCACCTATCCTTTAAGAGCTTTGTTTACCTCAGTATTTCTACACTTTTGTCAAGATTGACAGATTCAGAAGTTACTGTGTGTGGCAGGGACAAGGCAGACAAACAGATGATTAGAAAGACAGCACAGACACATAAACTTGTTTCCTTAGGAAATGGAGCTACAGATTGTTGCCCAGGGAATTTATGGTTCTTTAAAAATGCTACCTCTGAGTATTCTTACTGGTCATCTTCCTTCCTGTCTTTCTTTAAATCTTCTCTTGAGATCTTTGGGAGTTTCAGGAACGAGTGGGACCATGTCAGTCTATACAAAAAGTTGGGCCAAATTTTCAGCTTTGAGAGGCAATGCACATGGGAAGAATAGAAATGGCTGCACAGCAACTTTTTTTAAAGCTTTTGGGTGTCAAGAGTCCTATCACAAAATTGTGTTACTCAGATTGCAAAATTATGTGGGATTACTCTCAAATATGCAACCAGAGTGACTAATAAATTATTTCCTTTACTCCAGCAGTTAGTACTGTGACTCTTTGAAAATGTAAAGAGTTATATAAATGTTGAGTGGTATTTACACTGATTATATCCAATATATTGGTTGATAGGAAATGCATAATTTTTTTTTTAAATGCAATTCTTTACATGCAGCTTCAGGTGAGAAAGTACTTTTATAAATGCACTTAGCAAAGGATTTTCAGAATTGTGTAGCACATGCTTTGAATGCCTAAGTCTTGGTTTAATAGTGGTCTCATTTTTAAAAACCCATCGTGGCTATCACATATAATATATATTTACAGTCTGCTTGTCGAGTCATTCTTCTCACAATGCTTCTGTTTTAAAATTCTTGACTTGTGTGCAGTTGGACTGTCCTCATACTTCTTCCACAGAAGTCAAAATTGTCCAAATGAGAAAAGGTGGCTTGTAGATATTTCTAGTATTGATGCTATTTACAGCCCTACCAATTTTGCTATTTAGTATTTACTGATGATTTATATGTGTGTTTCTATGGCACCTAGAACAAGGTTTACTTTTCTTATTACCATTTGTAAGTTTATCCATCCTCTCCAGTCTCAGTTACTGATCCCTACTAATCCTGCCAAAGTTTTCCAACTCTCTCAGCTGTGCTGGATGCCAAGTGAACACTTTGTGTGACTGTGCTCTAAGTGGGGGAGGAAGTGGAAGCAGCAGTAAGGAAGGAGAAGCAAGACTTTGAATGTTATTTCCTTACTATTTTTTCCAATCTATTATGAGTTGTTCTTAAAAGGTAGATCACCTGCTCTAATGTAATGCAAAAAGAAAATCTTTTTCCCAGTAATTACATAGATTCCCAAAAAGTGTCCTGAGCTCCTTAATTTTCATATCTATGGTAAGAAAAGAAAAATACAAGAATTTTCCAGTTAAGATGGAGCAGGTCATTAATTCTGGAGATTACTTTGAAGCCTGTGTGTGCTACTCATACTAGCAAGTACTTTATAATGAGCTTTTTTGTCTTGTGTACTTTTCTGCTTTGAGTTTCATCAAGGGGAAGAAGCCTGGTGTAAAGTGATGTAGCAAAGCTGTGTTGTGTGCTCGAGCGCACCATCTTCTCAGCTGGGAATAACAGATTGACAGAAGCTATGGCTGGGACCACTGGGAAGAAACCATACATTCAAAATGCAGTTGACCTGGTCTACTCCTCATACCGTATCCCTACACACATCATTTTCAGGACCAACATGTTCTTCATAGTAGCCATGATGCCCCTCTCATGGACTTAATTTGTATCGCTTTCCTTTTCATTGCCTTAAAAATCACTGCATCTTTTGTGCTGATCTCCTTCAGGCCAGTTTCATAACCAGCTGACTGCATGCTCCAAACACTTGACCTGTAACATATAAGGGATCTGCGTGCAAATGTGTTGGCTCTGGGCCATCATTCTTAACTGTTGATGATATTTCATTGGAATTGCAAAACTGCTGTGTAGCAACACCATGTTATTGAAAGAGTCATACATGTTTGGTTTGTGTGGTGGGTGGATCCTGGCTGCACACCAGATGCCCACCAAAGCTGCTCTAGTGCTCACTTCCTCTGCTGGTCAGGGAAAGGGGTTGAGATAAAGACACAGAAAAATCAATGTCATGAGCAAAACAAACTCAACTTGGGGAATAATTAATCTATTTCAAATCAAGTCACAGTAGGCTAATGAGAAATAAAACTACCTCTTCAGAACACCTTCTCCGTACCCTTCCCTTCCCTTCTTCTTGGCCTTAACTTTACTCCCAGTTCTCTGCTTTCTCTCCCTCAGTGGTGCAGGAGAGTGGGGAACAGAGGGTTGTGAACAGTTCTTCACAATTTTCTGCTGCTCCTTTCTTCTTAGTGGGAGGACTCACATTCTTTCCTGCTCCAGCGTGGGGTTCTCACGGGATATAGTCCTCTATGAACTTCTCCAACATGAGTCCTTCCCAAAGGCTGTAGTTCTTGAACTGCTCCAACCCTTCCATGGTTTGTAGTTCTTGAACTGCTCCAACCCTTCCTTCAAACAGTCTGCTACAGTGTGGAGGGTCACAGGTCCTGCCAGCAAATCTGCTCCAGCACAGGCTCCTCTCTCCACCAGTCCCCAGGTCCCACCCAGAGCCTGTTCTTGTGTGGGTTTCCAATGGGGTCACAGCCTCCTTCAGGCATCCACCTGCCCTGGCTTGAGGTCCTCCAGAGACTGCAGATTGGTCTCTGCTCCACCATGGACCCCCATGGGCTGCAGGGCACAGATGCCTCTCCATGATCTTCACTATAGGCTGCAAGGGAATCTCTGCTCTGATAGCTGGAGCACCTCCTCCCCCTCCTTCCTCAGTGACCTTGGCATCTGCAGAGCTATTTCTCTTACACATTAGGAATTCTATTTTCTAGTTACTGTTCTTCAGGTTTTTTCCCCTTCTTAGATCTGTAGCCCCAGAGCTACTACCACTGCTCCTGACTGGCTTGGCCTTGTTTGGCAGGGAGTCTGTCTTGGAGCTGGCTGGCATTGGCTTCATCGGACATAGGGAAAATTTCTGGCAGCTGCCAGAAGCTGCCCCTGTAGCCAAAACCATGCAATGCAAACCAAATACTGTTTTCATGTGATTCCTACTTCTGTATAAAATGCACTGTATGCTAGGGTAGAACTAACTAACAAGTGGTGCTGTGTCATTGCTCATTTTTTTGCAAAGGTAGATGATATGTTTCAAGCAGAATGTATACACATCCATTAGCTCAAATTTTCCCTTTTTTCCCTTGTCCCACTTGAATAATAACAAATAATTGTGACTTTTCTCCTGAGCTTGGCTGTCCCCTGGCCTGATTTTGTCTACATAGTTTGAGAGTTAAATTGCTTCAATATGCTCTAACCTATGCTGTAGAAAATGTGTTATCCAGTGCTGTACAATGCTGCAGGACTACTATTTCTCAGGACAAAACAAAGCTTATTACTTTTATCCACTTTTATACACTATGCTTTGTACATTTAACATTATTCAAATTTAACTTTAATTTTTGCTGCTTGTAGGGTGAAGCTGACTTTGCTTCTGCAGCCCCAAATCTCAGCAATGCCCAGAAACATGTTCCAAAGACTGCTGTGTATTTCACCTGTTTACGGTGAATGTTTAAAGGCATTTCATTCTTGCAGGATCCTTCCTCTTGACTTTTTTCAGTGGTTTTATCTCATTTTTCTCTTTTGCTTTAATGTGTTTGGTATGACTTTAATAGCTCAGCATGATGTTTAGCAATGCCATAGTAGATAGGCCGTAAAGAAAAAGAATTTATTATGATGAGGCTCAGTTCAAGTATTCAAGATGTCTTGGTACAATTGTCATTGTGGCTGCAATTGATAAAAATTTTGATTTATTGTTGCACTATTAATTCTTGTAGGTTATGTGGTGTGCACAGCATGTGCACTGAGTCAATGTGCAATGTGTCAAAATCAAAATGATAATGAGAATAATAATAATAATAATAATAATAATAAGAATATATTAGCTTAGAATTTAAATGTGGTGAATGAGCTTTTTACTTTACTGGCAGTGATGATCATAACAAAAAGAGAAACAGATTCCTTTTAATTTAACAGGACAAAGGTAAATTACAGCTACGACTCATTCTTTCATTGCTTTTTTCAGGTGACAATAAATGCCCCTTTAACTTCATTCCTGAATGGAGCATAGCATCCTGCTGATAGCAAGGATGCACAGGTGATTGCCACCTTACACCCTCTCCCCAGTCACCCTGATTCTATCCCAGCAAAGGCCTATTTTCATCTGCAAGGCTCCTGTAACTCACCCACATGCAAATGCTTTTGACCTTAATTAAAGCAGTTCACCTCTCTCTGCCCCTAGGGATGGTTTCCTCATAAGGCAGTTGTGTTTAATTAGCATTTGCATAGCATTCTGCTGGTTGCTTTCCTGGAGCGTTGTTCAGTAGGAGCGTGGGATTGCTGAAGCCTGACTGGCAAGCTTTGCACCCTCCTAATTGACACAGAAGCCAAGTAGAAGTTACACAAGGAAAGAACAGAGAATCGTTAATGATGGATCATTAGCAAGTAGCGCCTTTGAATGAATGTAGATAACTTTATAACTCTATCAAAGTGAAAAGCAGCGTGATGAATTATGCATCAAACAATAAAAGCTCAAGGAAGACATCGGTTTTATAATTGCTGTGCAATTTTCTAGCATGCTCTAGTTTGTAAGATTAATTTTCTTTGGGAAGCATGAAGCATTCTGTCTGTTGCACACAATGTCAATTTTGGTTTTCTCTCTTTAGAGATTTTATTCTGCATCTTTCAATATCACTGCAAAAACTCCCAGGGTTTGAGATCCATGATTTTTATGTTAGCAAAAAATTTGCACAAGCAAATGAAAAGTCTATAGCTACTAAACCTTGAGGGTTTGATGATTTCTCAGTGTAAAGAGTTTCCAGATATACACACCTGAAATAAGATTGCTTTGTATCTTTTATTTTTAACAAAAATTGCATAATAGTTTTGTGGCTATGTTGAATTTCTAGATTAATAAATTTCTAAAGGACATTTTTACTTCGAAATTATTGTCAGAAGCATTTCAGTTGGCACAGAGATCATTCCTGTGGCTTGCATACAGTTCTACCCTCCTAGGTTGCCGTTCTACCCTCCTAGGGTTCCTACTCACTCCTAGGAAGAGGAATTAATACAAATATTGCCCAGTGATATCACCTTTCCCTTCAAAATTTACTGATCTCTCACTTAAGATTTCCTCTGAAAATTGAACTCAGTTTGTTTGAAGTGAGTAGAATCAGAAGAACAAGTTAATAGAAAACTTACCCCTTATGTGAGCTGTTTCTTAGCTTTCATTTTATAGAGGGTGAAAGGGACATATATTAGTGGGTGAAAGGGTCTGTGAGAGATCTAATCCATCATCAAGCCCCAGTGATCAACTGTGGGATTAATTATTCTAAAATAAATCTCATTCCTAACGATCGGATTGATACGAAGTCCACAGCCTCCTCTCATGGCTTGTTTCAACCTTTTGCTACCCTACTATTATAAAAGGGGTTTTTTTAGGTTTCCTTTGTTGCAATTTAAGTCAAGTATTTCTCATCATGGATGTGAAAAAGGATTTCTTTCCTCCTTCCAGGCAGTTTGCATGGATTTGGGGTGGGGTGGTGGTGGTTAGGGTTTATTTTATTGGTAGTGGTGAGGTTTTTTACATTTTTGAAACAGTTTTGAAAATGCTTTTCTCTAGCCTTTCTCTTTAGGTCCATGATCCCACTTGGTTCAATCTGTCATGTTTCCTGTGAAAATTTCAGTTGCTGTCTTGTGGAAGCTCTCAGGTGTTCCAGATGGCTGTGCAGTGGGGGCCCCACACCAGACACTGCTCCAGCTGTGACTTGCCAGCTCTAACTAGAGCTGAAAAAGATTATTTCATGTGTCCTGCAGGCATCTCTCTTGTTTGTACACCCCTGTATGATGCTTGCCTTTTTCGCAACAGCATGATGCTGTTGACTCATCTTCACTTTGTGATCTAGAATAACCCCTAATAATTCCTACTTCCCTGTTTGTCCCCTGCCCTGTATTTGTGTAATGAAACATAATTCCTTCGCCTTGACAGTGTTGAATTTCACCCTCTTTTATCAGACTACTTCTCCAGTGTAGTTGGGTCATTGTGAAATGTGCTTCACAGGAAGTTTTAGCTTTTGAAGTCCTCAGAAAGCTGAGCAAGTAAGATCTGAGTTCCATCAGCCATCCAGGTAAAAATAAATTGATAAGTGCTTCATGCTGAACAGATTTGACTGGAGCTCACCTAAAGTGTTCTGTTTTAGAAGATCCCAAGAAACAGTTTTCTGAATATGATTTCCCTCTCAGTATTGCACCTGGCTTTGGGTTTATCTAGACCTTGTTTCTTTAGTCAGTTTATGGAAAATAGCGGAGAATTTTCTTTCTGAAAGTCAAATCTTGATTTGGCATCCTACTGGTTGAAGGATGTGCTGGTCTTTTCTGGGCAATTTTCTTTACAGTGACTGGGGTGGGACTGTGTTTCAGATTTGTGCTGGACACAGGATAATATAGAGATTTTTTTTTTTTTTTAACTGTTGAGCAGGGCTTTCACAAAGCCTTTCCTGCTTCTCATATTGCCACACTGGTAAGACTGGGGGCACATGGAAGACTGGGAGGAGTCACGACCAGGACAGGTGACCACAACTGACCAAAGTGACATTCCAGATTGTATGACATCAAGCTCAGTATATAAAGTGGGGTAAAGAAGGATGAAGGTGGGGAACATTCGGAGTATTGGCATTTGTCTTCCCAACTCTCTCTTACATGGCCCTGCTCCCCTGGAGGTGGCTAAACACCTGCCTGCCCATAGGAAGTCGAGGATTCCTGTTGTTTGTGTGCAAGGCTTTTACTTTTCCTATTAAACTGTCTTTATCTCAACCTGTGAGTTTTCTACCTTTACCTGTTCTGATTGTGCCTCTGCTCCCACTGGTGGGGGAGTAAGAAAGTGGCTGTGCGGGGCTTGGCTGCTGGCTGGAGTTAAACCATGACAGAGGGTTGTCTCACCTGACTTGATGTCTGGATGGTAAAGCTCCCTATCTATGGCATGTCTACCCTTTCCTTTATGGAGAAACTGGTGATCACAATTCATCTGGCCAGATGAATTACTCATTTCCCAATGTTTTAGAAGATACTGAGTGTACTTTCATCTTCTGTGTCTCCAAAGAGTATCTAGGAGCTAAACTTCTGTATCGAGATTGTTGATATGTAAATTTAGATGGGATGTGTCTCACCTCCAGCTCTTTTCCTGGTAGAAAGACAAGAGATCACATACACTATTTGTTTCTAAGAGGTATATGCTGGCTGTTACTCATCTGCTAAGTATTTTCATTGCGATTATTTTTTCCAGTATTGAATGGAACTTGAAGTTAAACTATTTGGTCTGCAATTCCCCAGTTCCAGCTTCTTTCCTTTGTAAACTCAGAAACCATACATAGAATCCTGGAATCATCTGGGTTGGAAAAGACCTTTAAGATCATCAAGTCCAACCATTACTTCTTGGAGGAGCATACTTGTCAGAAATGTTCCAAATCAGCTTGAAAAATAAAAAGTTTTTTATTTTGTCTTTCCTGGAGGTAGATACTTTACTGTATTAAACAGTTGATTACAGTCTATGTAAACTAGCAAAAAATAATAACATTTCATGTTTTGATGTCCTGACTGACCTTTGTCAGCATCTTACCTCAAATAAGTACTAACTTCATGCAGTAAATTTATCAGTTCATGCTGTGATTCATTTCCCTTGCTGGTAAATATTCTGTTTCTTTAGACATGAAACAAACACTGTTCTGGCTTTTGAAACATTCTTTGTATTTCTTTGCATTCTGAAGTAAAGCTGTAGTTTCATAGACGAAGATATAATGAAATATAACCTTTCTTGTAAACTCTTTTAATTATGTAATAAAATCCATTACTAGTAATAGAGGAATCCTTTTGCCAATAGTATCAAAGTTTTTTCAGTTTTGTATTAAAGAAGAGTTTTCGATTAGCAGTTAAGGAAACTACTGTCCTCTCTTTCTCCATGTGGCAGGTAATCTTTCTACACATGTGCTGAGCATATACCTCACTTCTGATCCCAGTGTAATTCCCTGGCTCATTCTCCTTTCTGAGTCTGGTAGTAAGAGTATAGCTTATGTGTCTGCAGGAAACTATACCAAAATCATTTCACTACGGAGCATCACTAAAACAGGGGATCTGACTTCCTGCAATAGAAGGAAGTCTTCATATCATAGCCAGCTTCCAGATTTTCACTTTTGAAATTATTCCTGGCAGAGCAAATAATTCATGGTTGATTTTCATATGGCTGCTGCTACTTGTATTTTTGATAAAAAATGTAAACCAAGCTGGGAAATACCATGTCTATGCATGCTCTGCATGAACTCTATGTCAATTCTGTGTCACTGCAGGATAATGGAGAACAGAGGTACCTGAGCTGCTACTAACTGGAGATGGTGCTACCCCATTGTCTGTGCATGCTCTGACATCAGTAAAAGTGTGTTAACAAAACATTTCATTGTGTCTTTATGCTCGTGCTACCTCGTGTTGTAGAAATGTGGGGATTTCTGCATCACATCCTGAGTGGGCTGGGCCTTGCTGTTCAGGTAGCAGAGAGTGGAAGACTGGTGACTTCATATGACTCAAAGCACCCTGATATGCATACCACTGGAAAAAGTGGGAAAACGTCCTTAACACTGGGTGACTATCCAGCAATTCTGCATTTGAGTGAACTGTTTAAAGCTGGCATATTGGTATATTATTGCAAACTGGAATCTTTTTTTAGTCTGTAATTTCAGACTATAACATTTCTATAATATGGACTGCGATTAGAACTGGCGTGAAAATGAAGTACTTTCCTTAAAACTGACGTAGAAAATTCAATATAAATATGAGTAGCAACTCTGGAAAATAATTTCCCTCCTATTTGTTTTGGGTTTTTTTCAGGACCAGGTGTCAGATACAGTGAATTTGCTGTGTCACATCCCAAACCCCCTCCACTTGTTGGACAACACACAGTGGAGATACTGAAGAGCATGCTGGGGTATGAGGATGATGTTATAGAAGAACTGCTTCGCACTGGTGCTGTGGCTCAGCATGAGGTCAGATAAGGAACATTAGCTACATTCCTTCACACTGAGTTCACATTACTTTGTCCTCTCTTTGCTCCCTTCAGTTTCCCTAATGGGATTCAAAGAGAAGACATAATTTAATTCCTAATTTTCTTCCACGTGTGTTTGTATGATTTTAACACTGATGTATCAAATAAACAATCTCATGCTGTCTGAGTGAAAGATTTACTTGGGGTGGTTGGGAATAAATGTAATTATACAGTCCTGTGTGACTACTCATTCTCCGTACTTCACATGGAAAATGGAGTCCTTATCATAATTATAGTAATTGCCTAAACATTTGTCCCCAGAAAGACATGATGTTAGTGAAAAGAAGCAGAACCTTCAAAATCTGTATACTAGACTCTCCACTCACAGAAAGCTGCTTTGTATTTTAATAGAAAGTAATTTATTTACAGATTGGTAGTTGATCTGATTGATTTTGAACAGAATTATCCATCCTGAAAACTTTATTTGTCTATTTTAGGTCAAGAGTAACCATTACAAAATTTACCTCTATTCCCTGGAATTCCAAATTACTAATGTGTCTTTATATTACATTGCATAGTCATGACAATCTCAAAATGTTAGCAGAAAGAAGCTGAAATTGGCACAGTTCTTCAGTTATCAAAAATACTTGTTCCAAGATCAGTTGAGAGACACACTGTGGCTGAATAGTCTTCTGTAATTTTATTCAGAAAGGCCCAGGGTACTCTTCATTAAACACTGGTTCACAGAAAACCACATGCTGAATGTCAAATACCAAAACTTTCCAGATGGCTCACTCTGGTTCTCTGGGTAGCTACTGATCCCTATCTCTTACTCTAGCTGCCATCCAAACCACCTTAATTAGGGAGAAAGCACAGGTTGAAATCTGTACCAAACTTTTGGGTCAGTCCAAACCCCGTGATTACAACAGGGTGAGAGTTGAAAGATCTTCCTCGGATTTTGTAATACCATATCCTTCTGTAGGGTTACTCTTGAGAGTAAGGCACCATGCAGTAGAAGAAAGCTGAAGAACTGGATCCGTGAAAAATAGTAAGGAAAAGATGAGAGAGCCATATCTTCTCTAAAAACCAATTTGACAATTCTTCACTCACAGAAGACATCCAAGGCTCCTGTGTGACAGTACATAATTTACAGCTATAGTAAACTCAGTGTATGGGAAGGGTTTAACCTTTTGTTGTGTGCACACTGGGAGCGAGGCAAAGCCTTTCTATCCCTAGAACTGAATAAAACTAAAATCAACACTCAACACACAATATCCATGTTTCTCTCCAAGTATCAGAAACAGGCCTGGTATTGTAACAGTCTTGTCACTTTGTTTCCACTCTAACAAACAAGATCCTCTGTACTACGTTTGAACTTCACAACTCTGCATTACCTTCTGGAGGAAGAAAAGAGTTTATTACATAATCAAATTGCAGTGGAACCCCACTGCGGTTGCTCATTTTTGAAGCCGAGTTTTTGTTACTTTTTTTGCTTGTTTTCTCTGGGTTTTGCGTTCTTCTAAATTTTTTTCTGCACTGCATTCCTGGCACCAAACACCATATTGCATCCATGTGCAAAAGACATCATGAGATCCTGGAAGAGTGACTTCTAAAATAAATATAGAAATAAGTCTGAACTGAGAATTGGGACACCGTAGGGGAAGAACTGAAACTGAACTGGAAGAGGTTTTGATATAGTCCACCTTCCTTTTAATCTAAGGGGAACATCCCCTTTTTAATGAGAAAAGCAGAAATTTGAATTCCACTTCATATAAAATGGATAATCTAATATTGAACTAAACTTTGTTTACTAATAAAAAGCACTGTCAGATAACATTCGGAAATAAATTTTCTGGGTTAACTTTCCAAAGTAAAATTTGGAAGAATCACATTTCTAAGAACCACAACATATCTAAGAATACACAACATATAGTAAAATATTGCTAATTTTTTTTAAAGGATTTCTTGAAAAATCTGGGTTTTTCCCTGTGCTTTTCCAAGCAACGGAAATAGCTAATCACCACATCCTTAGCTACAGCAAATTGGCAGAGCTGCTTTAACTTTAACATAGTAATGCTGGTTTAAATAAGCTGAATATTGGGCTTTAAACTCCATAAAGTATTTTGTGCAGAGTTCACACGCAAACAGTGTTTCCCTTTCTTTTTTTCATTAGTGTTTTTCCTTTGCAGTTTGCTGTGTTGACAGTCAAATGCCTAAAGGGGTAATCGGAGACGTTATTTTGTCTCACCTCCAGTAGTTATTGCAACAGGAGAAATCCAGATACCATTTCTAAGTGTTTAAGTCAAACACTCACACACAGACTGATGCATACTCTTCAAGTCATAAATAAATGTAAGCCTTTAAATAGGTGGGTGTCTGGAAGCTAGAAAGTCCTTTAGCTTCCAACACCTGATTATGAAGTTTTACCCTTTCATAAGGTTTTGGTTTTGGATGATTTGGAAGACACTTAAGTAATTACCATGAAAATATTTAAGCTTTTTAAAGCATATTTCCTTTAAAATGAACAAATAAAGGCAGAAAAAATATTTTAAAAAATTACTGCAATCTTCCCAAGAATCTTCATGAATAGGTGTCTCTAGAGCTCAGTTGCATTTTGACAATATTGTAATTTTAAAATGTTTTTCTCATATACCTCAAAACTTGGAATCAGCAATCACATAGGATTCTGGAACTCATAGATGGAGATCCCTCCACTTTCAAGGAAGATATGTAGTTTGTGATAACTGTACACAGCTGCCTCTGACAATGAAAGTTTGCTTTTCTCTGCTTAAATTGGAAAAGAATCTTCTGATGCTGCCATGATGTGAGAGGGTGTGTGGTATTGCTTTCATTTGACTTGATTCATACATCACTGTATTAAAAAAAATTAAAAATAAAAGCCCTCCAAGCAAAAGAATGATACAGGACACACCTGTTGTCTAGTTACAAACTGAACCCACTTGCAGGTGTTTGCCAGGAAGCTTTAGAAAACATTGGAAAAGGAGATTTCCATTTTGGCATCTGTTCTTGATGCCATTGTCTATGGCCACTTTGGCTCCATTCTCTGCATTGGGGGATCCCATTTTTCTTGTATAATCATCACTATTAAAAATGTTTCCTCAGCTGTCTTCATATAACTGTCTTCCTTTCTTTTCCATGCAAGCTAGTAAAGCTCTAGACCAAGTAGAAATCACCCAGAAGACTGCAAAACTGGTCAGGCAGAGTCAGGAGGATTTTGCATACCTTGAGGATCTCACTGAGGGATATTTTAATGCACCAGAAGAAAATTCCAATCAAATAACAGTCAAATGGACAGTAATAGATTTTTCTTGCTTCTGTATGGATCTTGTTCAAGATAACTCCTCTCCAGAACCTTCCCATGCACTTGGGAAGTCCTTGCATGCTTGTCTGCAATAGGTGCCCTGGAACTGACATACAAAAGTAGGGTTTTTTTGATTACTGGCCAGGAGGAACAATCTGATAACTATCAGAAGCTCACTACCCTCAGCAGTGATCCAGCTAATGTGCAAAGGCCAGTGAAGCCATACTGATATGAAGGATGGTCTGTTAAAGAGGATCAGTTAATTGTGATGAAGGGAAATGCTCTTTTCCTTCTCAGGTCTATAAAATCAAAATAAAAATGTTATTTTGTCATTTTTATATATTTTATTATTAAAAAAAACAAAGCAGAGAAAGGGAAAATATCCCTATTCTTGACTTACATACAAAATATGAAGATCCATTTTTTAAGTTCATTGAAATAGATTGATGCCTGATTATATTAATCTGAATTTTGATCTTGCTTCTTCAGAGTTTAAAGCGTGTCCCAAACATGTTAGTGACAATAACTAACAGGTTGTTACTAAAATAGCAGTCAGAAATAGTTCTTGTGGGAATAGTGCATTGGTACTCCAAAACTGGGGAGAGATTTTTCGTTAAATTGCCATATTGCTCTGCCACTCACAGAGAGAGCACTGAAATCCTCAGTCCTGGTGAGTGTGGAGATAAAAGGCAGCTAGACAGCTTTGTGATTAAAATGGTCTTCATTTCTTTTACTATCTAGACGACAAGACACAGTTAATCCTTTGACCTTCCTAACATTATAGCTCTATACGAAATGTATTTATTTCTCTAAAACATATTAATATGTATTTAATTTCCAAAAGACAGAGGAAAGGTAAAGTGCTTTCAGAGTTCAGGAATGCTGGCACAGCTGCTCACATTTCATGTCAGTGACATTAAACAGTGCCAGATACAGTACTTTTCTTAACTGCTTATACATTGAGTTTAATGTGGCCTGATGAAATGCTAAAGATTATTAGCTGGTGAAAAAAACCCATCCAACCTTAGAGCAGTTCCTGTAGGATCAAGTAACCTCCCTACACAGAGGCCTCTGTGATACTGGCAAACATGATAAAAATACAGTGATAAACAGTGATACAGTCGCCTTTTTAAAGCTGACAACCAACCAATTCAATTACTGCATGTTTCTATTGTGACTGGAATTTCAAACAGATACGAGAAAAATGCCTGGGGTCACATACGGCAAGGACACATCAAACTTTTGAAAGAAGATCTATTTTTTGGGTCAGACTGTGCCAAACAATGAAGAGGGACCCAGGCAAGGGTTAAGGCAGAGACAAGCTGTTGATTTTCAGCTTTTTTTCTATTCCCTAGAGCTATGACTAAAAATGAATTAGTAAATACTAATTAGTCCTTAGTTATCAAGAAATCCTTAAAAATCATAGTTTGAAGAGTATACTAAACTGCCTGTCTTAAAAACACCTCATTATGGTTTTTTTACAGTGAGCACTGTCACACTGCTTATTTACAAGGTACTCAGGGAAGCAGACTGGGGAGGAGCTCACTTCACCGCAATTGCTTCTGTGTGTCAGCTGTTTCAATATTTGTCTAACAACTGCCCCAAAGTAGCCAAAGGACCTTTTAAGTATAAAAAGGAATTTGAAGATGTGTAACCTGGTAGAGGAATGCATATGCAGCTCTCATTTCTTGGAGATCCATATTAGGTGAAGGTGAAGTTTCACATTAAAAAGTTGTGTATAAAAGTCCAGAGAAGTGTGTACATTTCCCACTGAGACTCTCTTCTCCTGGTGGATTAAGCCTAGACTAAAGAAAATGTGTGAAAAGTGACAATTCTCTGATTTTTTTTTTTTTTTTGTTTTGTCTTTTCATTTAAACCTTCTCTCTTCCAAAGGCAACAGTAAGGACTTTTAGCAGAAAGATGGAAGCACTGATTCAAGAAAGCCACTGCAAAGTTTTCTGCAGGTCTCATGCCCCTATCATCATCAGGCCAGGTGGCCTTGGGACATCAGTGACACATGACTTATGTTCATCCTGTGAGCATATGGTGCTACTTATACAGTTTAGTCAGAGAAAAGACAGGGAAATACAGTTTAGTCAGGGAAAAATGGGATAATGAAACAGTCACTCTACAAACCTCAACAGATGTTACTGGGGTGCCATTTTTCTGAATTCTTCAGGAGCAAACCACATTTTTCAACCGCCTGTACTTGGAGGCAGTTCTGCCCTTCATGTCCACTCTACTAAACTGTCCATAGTAGTAGGTAGTTGGGCTGATGGCCTTGAGTTCAGCCCAAGTCTCCCTGTACCCCTGTAGAACAGTTCTGATTTTAACAGATCTGACAAAAGTTTACATAACCAAACTGAATGACCACAGTTGCAAAACAATATGAACTACCTGGAGTCTATCTGAAGACCTGGTGAGGCCTGTTACTTTCAGTCCACAATGTTAAATTGGTAGAAGTATTAATTTGTTAACAAAAAATTTGCAGTTGTTAATACTTTTGAAGAGTCTGTCCTGTTTGCTGACTCATTTTGTGTGGTTTTAACGACTTGCTATCCTTAAATTGCCTCCTGATGCACTGGTTGTCCTCTCTCCTTTGCATTCCATTTGTGAAGTTTCAGAGCACAAATTTCCAGAACCTTGTACCTCTGACCATTGAATTAATTCTCCTAAAGCATGAAAACTGTTTGAAAACATGCCATAAATATTGGACAATTAAAAACCTAATCCACTGTCCTTTACAGGCAATTAATGGGCATTCACACTGATTTCAGTAGGGTTGTAACTTCAGTATCATGAACTTGTGCATTCCAGGTACACAAAGCCTCGTTGCTTTAAGTTCCTACGGTAAAAGCTCACAGCTTTTTTTGTGCTCTCATCCAGAAGCCTTAAATCATTAGGGGTTGTATTCCTTTGGAAGAGTTGTTGTACTTGCGCTTTAAATGATGATATTAAAATTGACATATTTCTTGCACCAAATGCCACACAAGGCTTTATATTTATTTGTACTTGCCTTAATGACCATGCTATTAGCAATGTTAGTGACATCAGTAGAATACTCATTTACTGAACTGTGTTTGAAGAAGAGAGGAATTCTGACCTGTTTTTTGTAGCTTTTTGCAAGAACTGTTGAATATTGCCAGCCTTGAACACTCAAAAAAATCCAGAATCAGATCCTAAAATAAACAACAACATTTTAAACTTTCAGAAGAAATATTATGATATAACAATGTATCTAGATGCTATTTGAGAAGAAGCTATAGCAAGATTTTTGATACAGAGCTGGCAACATCTCTTGTATGCATTTATCCATGGAACAAAATGCAGGTCATCTCTGGCTTCCTTGCAGGCCTGGAATTTTTCCAGCTTGGTTCTTTTAGCTTTAGGGAGCTGATATTTTTAGAAGTAATTTCTAGGAAAACATTGAAGTGAATTATAATGATGATTTTGAAATATTTGGTTGTTGATAGCAGCAGCTGGATGCTGGGATCAAGCTGATGCTATTAGCTAAAATGAAAAAGGTTCTCTTTTATGTTGTGTGGCATGTGTTTGAATGGGTTGGATGTGAATATTTACAGTGCTGTGAAAATAAGCATTGTGTGACTGAGAACAGTTTTTACTGCATTCCCTGCCTTTTTGTACAAGTAAAATCAAAGACAGTTCTTCAAATTTTTCAGAAAAAAAGAAGAGAGAAAAAAAATTCTTAAAGGGGGATGAAGATTAGTAGTAGCAGATACAAGAGTACTTCTTGGAGGGACAGAATTTATCATAGCTCTTTTGACTCCCATAGCTTTTAGGAATTTAGTCTCACTTGAAGACAACTGGTCCACTGGTCGTTGGGTTAACTGAGGTCTGTCAGAAAATCTGCATGCCACAGATTTCCTGCTTGATGCTAAGCAAATCCCCTTCGCTTCCTTTAGGTTATCTGTATGTGGTTTGGTACTTTCCATTGAGAAGGACAACATAAAGATTGCAAACTGACCTGATAGCAGAGGCCATCTCTGTTTAGACAGATGGAATCCATTGTCTGTCTCACAGAAGCATTGTGTTGATTTAAAAATGCATGTGTTGCAGCATAGCAGAGAAGTTAAATTCTTTTGCAAAGTGAGGACATCCTATTTTTCCTGTAAAACCAATATGAACAACCGCAGTTTCCCAATCTCCCATTACTGAAACAGAGAGAACCCTCCCCAAAGGGCTTGTGAAAGACCTCCACAGACCATTTGGGCATAAACAGATAGTATCTTTGTACCTAGTGGTTGCTTACGTACAAAAACGAGATCACAAGCTTTTAGACTTTGGCCTTTCTGGCAGTAACAGCAAAAAGTTCAGGAAGTTAATCTCATTTTCTGACTGTAATAGTGAATTTAAGGTTAAGGAGATTAGCTGCAATGTATATTTCCAGGAAGAACTACTGACAACTTCAGTAGAAGCTGAAAGAAGAAGGTTTTACATCTAAGGCAGAGAAAAAATAAAAGAAAGGCAAGGCAAAAAAAGTAGAATAAATAAAGACAAGAGGTAAAAGAGAAAATAAAAAAAGGAAAGGGAAAAGAAGAAACTAATAAAAAGAAAACAGAAAAGAGAGGAGAGAAGAAAGGGTAAAGAGATGATAAAACATATGAGATATTATAGGAGAAGGAATAAAAGTGGATAAGGGATAGAATGGGAAGGAAGTAGATGGCCTATACTGAGAAAAATCTGTCATATACATGCTGCTGTGACTGATCCTTGTGGTAGGTCAAATAGTGACACATAGCTTTAAAGGTGTGGTGATTGATCCCAGCCGTGAAAAGGCAGAGAGCACTATCAGTGACCTGGGCTAGCCTGTGGAGAAATTTTAGGAGGGTTGCAGGAAGGCCTTAGGCACTGCATTGTTTGGTCACTGGAGCGTGCCTGGTGGTTACCAACCAGAGGGGGGAAATTACATGAGGGAGGAGAGGCACATGGGCAGACCCTCAAGCATAACTACCTCTACAACCAGGGCAGGGAGGAACCCAGGGATGTCTAACTGTAAATGAAGTTCTCTGAATCTTGGAAAATGTGTTTAAATTACCTAGGCAATTACTCCAGATCTGTTCTCTGATCTGGAGATATGTGCTCACTACTTTCCCAGTTAGAGAATTTCTCTAGAAGGGTAAACAAGAGACTTTGCGCTTTAAAAAGCAGAAGGTAACACTGTGTTGTTTTCCATATTCCTCACTCTGCAAAATTTCAAATGAAGGCCCTGATCCCATGCCAAGTGGAGCACATGGAATTACTTCCTTGCCTTTGATACATTCTGGCTCAGCATTTAATTAATCATCCTGATTTTATAAAGTTTTTGGTTTTGAACTTTTCACTCCACCTTTCCCAGATAGAAAAATGGAACCCACACTTACCTCATTAATTTCAGATGGTTTGTTTCTGCTTTCAAGGTGTGCGTGTGGAGCCCTCTGAACTTCCTGGACACAAATGAACATTAAATCTGCCTACACTTAAAAGTACGTCTCAATAATGCCAAACTTTTTGAAAGTGAGCTTCAATCTGATTTTATTTGTAATGCTCATATGCATTCCAGGAAATACTGACATATTTGAACTTCAGAGGAACAGATAGCAATGAGAAGTGGATTGAAATCTTGCACGTTCAAATAGAGAATAAATTTATAACTGCTGAAGATGTGCTAAACCTGTCATTTGAGCCTTGCTGATTAGTTGCTGAAATCAGCTATTCAGAACAAAACAAAAATCCATTTGATTTCAGCAAATATCCAGTTTTGCAATCTGCACTCAAAGTGAAAAATGAAGAGTAATCAAATGACCTACACAGTCACATCAAACCACACAGTCTAAATGGTCAGCTTCCATCCAAGTCAGGGTGGAAATGCAACAGCTTCTAAAAAAAGAAACATCAGCAACTCAGGGTGTTGTTCAAATTTAATGTCACTAACTTATCTTTAAGCCCACCATACTCAAATCTTAATTTTCCCATTTAAAGTCCTGAAGAAATTGAAAGTATGAGAAAGTGTATTTGGGCTCAAAAGATACTTTTTTTAGACATCACCATCTGAAAAATGTCCTTGCTTTTACATTTCCAGACTACACTGCCACTGCAAAGGGGATTTGCTCGGGAAGAGCAGCTGTTTGTGGGTGCACCAGCAAAGGACTTGCAGTTTGACTCCTTTGAGAACAAGCCCAAAATAGA
Organism: Cisticola juncidis; assembly: GCA_013400215.1. Taxonomy (NCBI): domain Eukaryota; kingdom Metazoa; phylum Chordata; class Aves; order Passeriformes; family Cisticolidae; genus Cisticola; species Cisticola juncidis. Next base: position 98,323 of record VXBR01007738.1, on the reverse strand, counting down.
GCAGGAAGGCAGAGGTGGTGGGTGTCCTCCTCTCTCCTGCAAGGAAGGTGTGGAGGTCACTGCAGGGAGGAGGGGCACACAGCAGGATGTGTTGGGAGCCAGCTGAGGTCACAGACCTTACCCCTGGTGAGAAGCAGGTCTGCAGGGAGGATTCAGTGCAGGCCTGGGGTGGAGGAATAACAATTTGGAGGACCCAGTGGAGGGAGGTCTTGTAGGGTATTTGGAAACTGGAATTTGAGTTGTCCCTCTCTTGGAAGGGAAGTGACTCCGATGCAGCCAAGATGCCTTTTAAAGTGAAGCTGGGATGAAGGAAAGCTTCTAGGCTGTGGAGCAGGGTAGGTCCTGCTGGCTGTTACCTGTATGATTTGGGTCACTCTGTCAGGCCAAATCTGTGAGTGCCTGCCTATGGGAGAGAGAGCCAGCAAAACTGCCAGAGCATTAACAGCACTGCAGGTCTCTAAGTGTAAGAAGACCAGGGTACAATGACAAGTCTCACCTGACATTTATGCTCAGAAATTTATGGCAGGTAATCTGAGGTAATAAAAGGACATCCCCTGAGCTCTTTGCTGACTGACTTCAGCCAGGATTTCTCTTTATCACACTTCCTCCTCTTGTTCTCTGGTTTATCCAGTTGCTTTGCAATGTCTCTGGGCAAGGACTGCCCTTGAACAGACGTTCCTGTGTGTTTGAATAATGAGGTATTGATTTTACTTGGATGTTACAGTGATATGAATAACTAGTCTTTTCTCATAGCTATAAATTTTGAGATAAATAGCTGTCTTTGTAGTCGTAGCTTTTGGAATTTGTCACCAAGAAGGAATCTGATCTCTTCTATCACTATGGGTTTGGGCTATACTCAAAAGGCCTGGCTTTATTATTATTATTATTATTATTATTATTATTATTATTATTAT